>LKNJ01000102.1:0-54675 GCA_002120245.1 Maccullochella peelii | reverse complement strand
ATGCACTCTGCACTCTGACTCTCAGCAACAGCGCATGCGAGGAGGCGGCAACTCCGGAGGCACTTCCGGTTCAGGCTGCAGAGACAGGACGCTGTTGGAAAGCTCGTTGTTGGGAACTTCCAGAGGCATCTGTTGCATCCAGGACAAAGGACACGTCAGAAAACACACGGTTAATGCACTGAATTTTTAGGCAGCGTCGACAACCACAGTGACTTATTGGGTGCAACAGCTGAATAAGCCTCAATTTGTAGAAAAGAAAGATAACAAGGAACCAAGCTTTAAGGAGCAAAAGAATCATAGCGTCTTGACAATATTCCTGTGGCTGTATGAGGTTTATGAACCAGAAAAATAAAAAATAAAAAAAATAAAAATTTGAATTCCTAAAAAAACAAACGGAAGAATGCTTTTTAAATGGGGTTTATAACAAAGTTAATAAATTAGGCAGAACAGGAGCCACAAAGGAATGTGCTTCCCATTCATTTCAATGTAAAATGGGGCAAAACACAGTCACTTCCTGTCCAGCCTGCTTTCACCACACCACGCCACCAAGTGTAATTCAGTCTGACTGCACCACAGACAAAATACTAGAAAGGCACTGTTGACAAAAGCCCCACCAACAAACCCGTCAGCCAATATTATCAGCTGATATTATCTTATCACATAATATATATCAGCATCGGCATACATGTCGGGCAATAAGTGACAAAAAACTGCAGCACAGAAATGCCAAAGATACGTTTGCAGTAATTTAGAAACAGTGTCACCTTTACATAGTGTGTCCACCAGGAAGTACTTAAAGGTTAATTTTTCTATACTACAGAAAGACTATAAAACGTCCATCTCGGTGCATATCTAACAATTCTTTAACAACCAAATCTAAGGAATCCTGACTAAAAATGTTCATTTTATGCTTTTATGTTAAAAAACAAAAAACACTGACTAATACTGATAATACACCAACCTTGCTAAGGATGTCATCCACAAGCTTCAGGAAGATCTCGTCGACATTGAAATTATCCTTGGCACTAGCTTCGCAGAAGCGCATTCCGCTTATTCGAGAGGCAAACTGCAACACAAATAGAGTAAAATTAGCTCAATGACAGCAAAGAATAACTGAATCATTCCATAGTGAACAACACAATCACAAACTCCCTCAAAAACTGTAAACTTCATGAAAAAGTCTCCCATCTAGATTGAATGGAAACATGCTGCTACTCTACACATATGTCTGTATCTGGAGGAGGGCATCTGTGTTATCAGTGTGTCTCTGAAGCACACAAAATCCATGTTCAAAGACAATCCACCAGCATATCTATCTGCCCTACATTCTGCATTATTTAGGTTTTTCTTTTTAATTTCCCTGCTGTAGTTTGTGACTTAACTTTCAAGATGTTCTGCTCATCATACATATCAATACATCTATTGTTTGTACTACTGCATCGTCTTTTAGATCGTTTGGTCTGTTCAGATTTATGAAACGCAACGTTGTGGTTTTGTGATGTGAATGGGAGCACTTGTGTGTTGGACCCACCCTCTCTCCCTGCTGTCTGGAGATGATACGATCAGTCTCACAGTCCAGCTTGTTCCCGACCAGGAGAAGCTCTGCTTCCTCTGAGGCATACTGACACAAAACAGAAAGCAGAGAGGAGACGCATCAGGACATCATCAGCCTCCCATTTCATAAATGTCTATAAACCAGATCACTGCAATGAAATCTGTCACCACCAAACACTGTCACCATGAAAACTGGTTCTACAGTACAGAAATTAAATAGGAAATTCACAAAAACGACAGAGTGAGGTTGTTTTTATAAAACACTAGACATTTTCTTACTATTTTAAGCAGTGTGATTTGGCAATGTTACAACTCATTTTTTGGGAACTTCACTCTTGTGAATTTAACTATAAAGCTACAGTGAAAGGGACTACGAGGCCATAATTTGCTTCACTGATCCATTTCTGCATGATGCTAAGATGGGACCTGCAATAAATATTGAATATTAATGTAAATATAAAAATGGCTGTTACAGAGTCATCACATGTACCGCCCCCTTCAAAATGAATAAATTCAAGCCACTTGGGAGTACAACTTCTGCCAAGTGAAACTAAAGCCTGAGCGATAAGTTGACCAAGCCGATATATTAGCCGATATTGCTCATTGCAGATATAGCTGTATCGTGTATATAGCAGCCGCTAAATAACAAGAAACTGAAGTACAGAAATGCCAAAGATGTGTTTTGAAGCAGTGTCGCTATTCTATAGTTTGTTAACTGCAGAGTCATGACAAGTGTATTTTTCAACTGTAAAATGTCCTTCCCAATACATTTCTAAAAATTTTAAGGAACACCATATGGGTTGTGTAAAGAAAATTAATATTGGCCCATATAGCACTATCTATTTAAACTCTCAAACATTAACATGAGTATCTGCCTCAAAAATCCAGTCTCGGTTTTGAAAGAGTTTCTACAAAGTGACACCTTTAAAACCTTTTCTAGCTCAGGTAACTGCTGCCAGTGCTTGTGAGCTTAAAGATAAAAGTAGAACTGAAGGGTGAATATCAGGGGAGGTATGGCTGGGTTGGCAATGTTATTGGATTCAATTGTTTTGTAAACCTTCGTCCCTGATGCACGGCAGAATCCAAGGAATTGTTCTGTCACTGTACAAGAGAAAAGGGTGGAGTTGTAACACACTTTCTGACGTGTCTGGCATATAATAAACAGCACATGAACACAAGGGCAACACAGAAAAGGCATTTCATTTAATGGGACCTGGGAAAAATATAACTTCCCACAGAATTCCATGCAGCCTGACCGTTTGTTTACCTTGTCGATCATTTTCATCCATTTGGGCAGGTCGTCAAAGGTCTCCTGCTTTGTGATATCATACACTAGCACTATTCCCTTGGCACTTCTGTAGTAGGCAGATGTGATGCTGTTGAACCTCTCCTGGCCAGCAGTGTCCCTGGATGACATGAATGAAACCCAATATAATTAAAAGTCTGTGCGGTCAGTTCAGGGTCACCAAGACTTCTCGGAATACCAAACAGCTGACTGACTGATTTGATCCGAGGTATTTATCATTCATTAAAGATGACTATGACTAATAGGGCAATGTTTAAAATAGAAAAATTAAAATCAAACAACACACGGGGGAGGAAGAATCAGTTTTGTGACAACTTATAATCAATTCAATGTCATTAATTCAAATAATTTCTTCTTCTTTTAGTTAGTATGTACATCATTCATTTTAAAACACTGAATCACTCTGTGTGTGGGCTAAATCTGGTATCCACATTATCATCTGGTATCTAGCTAAAAGAAAATCTGAAGAGTTTTGTTCCAAAATTAGATTTCTACAATTTGAGGAAGGATGACATCCCATGCACAGTTATTAAATGATTGTTAAATCACACTTTACTTTAACCACCCTTATTTAGCATTTATAAGCAGCATATAAACATTTCATAAATGTTTATAACAGGCTATAATGTAGTTGTAAGCAGATGTAAGTGTTTATTAATGTATCAGTCTAACTATTTTAACTCCTCCTGTGGGAACCCATGAGAGGAGGCTGCTGTATAAACAGACAATGAAAGACAATATAGTAAAACACTATATTGTTTTAATAATGTAAAATATGTCTTCAGAGGAGAATTTGTAATTGTTGAAATACTGTACATTGATAAACAGTTAATAATGTCCTCATATCTGCTTACAACTACATATTGGGAATTAACTCTTCATTTTAAAAGTGTAAAAGGTGCAAAGATACTTTTTAAATGCATGTGTGGATTCACTTTAGGTTATGTTATGATTCAGCTGATCATCTGAGTCTGGGTTAGCGGCATGATAAGCAGTTTGAGCTCCACTCACAGTGCAGTGTTACTGTACCTTCAGCCAGCTAGTGTCTCCCTGTTCCCCATGTGAGTCACAGTCAGGCTTATGAGCAGAAGAGCGGACAGAGACACAGCAGCACAATGGCAGGGTTAGGTAAGGCCGGGCGCGGCAATGATGGAGCTTGATGCGAGCAGTTCGACATGAGAGACGAGACACATTGAGGAGGGACGTCCCGAACAGGACAGGTCGAGGGCGGGCATAGGAACGGGGATAAAATGGGACGTGACAAAGGGTAGATGTGATGTGGAGGTGGGAGGGTGGATGGGGTGTTAGTGAACAGGACAGATGCATTAGTGAAATAAGCGATGGAGTTCCCACATTTTAGCCCAGCACTGTCACACACAATCAATGCAGTCATACACTCAATCAGTACAAAAGCTTTCCTATGTGTAATCTGTGGCATGTTACTCGTTTTTTCAATCGTTGGACAAAAACGCTAGATGTTTTCAAAATGTAATTAAGGCCTAGTTAAAGTCACAAGACAGAAGTCGAGCCATAATAGAATCAAACCACTCCTTATTAGTATTATAGGAAGACACTTTTCAGAGAAATCTGATAATAAAGTGAAATCAAAATACTACTGGTTATTAGTATTGTTAAAAATAATCTGTGAAGGGTGTTAGTGCTAATTTTGGACTATAACAATCTATTCTGCAGGTGTGTCAGATTAGTGCAGGCGGAAAAGGCAAAGAAGAGATCACTTCAAAAATGGAGTCGGCTTTAGTGTACAGTGTAGTTCACAAAAATTCTAAGTAAATATTAAAATTTGGGTGTACACATGTACATGTGGTGATGCTGACCTGCCATTTCTCTTATAATTGCCAACAAGAAGCTTCATCAGGAGGGAATATCGCATACAGAGGTTCACGCTGTCCTGACCAACCAGTAGCAGTTGCTAGTGAAGCGACAAGGACATGATCCCTCACTGACTTCCCACTCAGTGGCTGAAACGCACAACCAAGTCGCAAGTGCCACAGCCGGGGTTTGAACAGGGTCTCTGCAATGCTAGCCAAGTGTTTTGCCCCTCTGTCTTGGTTTAACCTTTAAACATTTAACTGTATTAAAATCAAAGTGCAGTTAAACCTTTAAGGGATTTGATGAAATGTGTAAAAATATTAAATTTTAATTATCATGTGTGTTCTCACATATGTGTGTACTTGTAAGTAATTAACACAATATGGGGGAAATACTAAATGTAACAGCAATAGTACCTGATGTAACCAAGAATAAAGTGATTGCCAACTTTATACAACAACATGCTGAGTATGGTCATGTGCTGCTCCACATGAGTTAAAAGTCATTGGAGCCACAGGTTTTTAATATAGGAAAATAAATGTCATGGCATGTTAAGCGTCATTTTTTATTTAAATCTTATTTGCACATGCATTACCTACTGTAAAAAGCTGAGACACACCCAGTTAGCCACCAGTGTTTTTTGTTAGAGCAGCCTGCAGGGTAATAGCACAGACACAGGAAATGCACCATGCAGAAGAGTAAAGGAACTGGAAACCTCTGTCCAGTTACTCACCATATCTGTAGTCTGATCTTCTTCCCTCTCAGCTCCACTGTCTTGATTTTGAAGTCAACTCCTATGAGGGGAATCGGAAACACACATGTGGACACGTACAAGAACCAGAGTATCCTGTGTTGTTTTGGCTTTATGTAGGTATAATTTCAGTTACTTGGTTGGTTGTTTGGTTCCAGAACAAGCTACATGAAAACAAAAATTGACTTCCCTTCTTTGCATTAAAGGGTTATGTCTGGTTAAATTAATGGTAGGTTTCCTTGGATGATAGCTGCAAAACAATGAGTAAGGCAGTTAAATCTGTCACACTTTTAAAAGCTGCACGATCATAGCAATCCTCTATGATAACAAAGAAATTGCGAGATTAGAAAACAACATTTTCCGCCAGACTTGTGTGACTGTCAAACTATTCCCTCCAAGGTCTCTCTGATCAAACGAACACAATATTAGTGACGAGCTGTGTCACAGGAATTACAGGGCACAAAATGGAGCTCTGCCATAGCAGCTGCTTGTGTGTGACTATTTTGGGATTGGACACTAAGGCTCAGACTGACTGTTGTATTTGTCACAGGACTGTTTACCCAATTCCACATGTACAGGGTTTCATGTGTTGCAAGCTGGCAGCATCGATAACCACGGCACAGCAATCTGTCACAATTTGTTTTCAATAAAATACCAGAGATGACACAGTTACAGTGATTATGTGTTTTTATGTAGAAATATCTAATGTGTCAATTATTTCTGTAGAAATATGAAAAATGTTTGTTCAGAAATGGAGACTGCACACAAAACTGATGGGACAAGAGACTATACCCTCATTTAAATCAACAAAACAGGCCCAGCAGTAGTAAATAAAGTGAATTAATTACTGGACTGCTGCAGATCCATGCTATCCAGGAAATAAGTAACCAAGTCTCTTCCTTACTGTGATAAAATCCCAACAACCACCCAAAACACTGTACCACGCGTCAAACGGGTGTTTGTCGAGTTACTTCCCAGCAACATAGTCTAATAGCTAAGACAGTTTTGTTAGCACAGTGTTATTGTTACCGCTAGCTTAAGTTAGCTAGCTACAGCCAGTAGTGTAACCACTGCTCAGTCCCATTACAAAGTAAAGTAGGAGACATGATGTTTATAACGTCCAGCCCATTGTAGATTAAGTATATTTGCTCCAGTAAGTAGACAGAGCCCTGCTAAATGCTGTCAATAAAAAGTTGACAAAAACAAGTCCCGTAAACGCCTCCTGTCCTCACCTACGGTCGACTTGCAAGCTTCGCAGAAAGTGTCGTCGGTAAATCTTTCCATGATGCTGGTTTTACCAACACCACGGGAGCCAATAATGATAATTTGAAGTTTAAAATCAGCGGGTCTGGGAGGCATCTTCCTGCGGCGCGACTGCGCCCCCAGAGCGGGGGACGAGTTCGCGGAGCCCCCGCTGCCACCGGCGGCCCTCCGCGGTATGTCATATCTCGGATCCATCAGTAATTCCACATTTGTAATTACAAGAAAAACAGACAAACGCAACTAAACTGTTATACAACCGAAACTATTAGCTATTTCCAACTTTCTTTTGTCTCTGAAGAAGTTTGGGAAAGTTTGTCTCTCGCCGACAGTTGTTGTTGCTCAGCCATTAGACACCGGAGCCGTGATGACGTCATTAACTACACTACAACACATTTCCGGTTCCGCAGCTTCGCTATAATTTTATCTTTTTTTCTGATTCGTGGTTTGCAGTGATTTTAGAACAAATGAGTTGTTCAAAACATTGTTTTTAAAATGACTGCACATCACTCCTCCTCTCAATACTTGTGGATAGATTCATCAGTGTCAGGCAGATCCTTGGCTTACTTAATTAAATATCTATAGTAGACCCACCCACCAATTTTAAAGGCCACTGCCAGCTGAAGTCCCCCTAACCCAAATAAAAATGCCTCTGATATTGAACAACTGATTATAAACACAACCTGTGATGAAGGGCCACATCTGCTGGGTCCCAATTCTATACTACCAAACTGTATACAGTACTGTACACATGTCTTTACTGTTTTTTAAGTTAGTAAACAAGAAATCAACATATACAACTGTTTTATACTATCAGAAAATGAAGCTGCGACTTAAGAATGCCATTGCCAATAAGCAAAACAGCAAAATGTTTTTCAAAAGAAATGTATACTTGTTTTTTGATATCTGAAGTGTTTCACCATCATTTGCAATTAGCTTTATTTTTTCCCAGCTTTGAGCAGCTCCTCTATTTCCTTTGTGTATGTAGGAAAATATTGTACACCAATAACACACACACAAACAGTTTATTTTAGTTCATACTGACTGTTTTGAGTATACTTTATTTTGTCACCTCTCCAGTGAGAACACACTACTTCATATTCAAAAGCTGCTTAGAAGTAATATGGATTTGGGACACTTAACATTAAGGAGTTACAAGCCACAAAAGTTGGGAACCAATGTGCCAGGGAGGCAAAAATGAGCTTCTGGGCCTCTATTAACCTGGAATATCTGGCCCTGGGTTTGCTGTGTGGTAATTTGTTGTCATTTATTTAAGAAGATGTAACATGTAAGCACAAAACTGAAATAATGAAGGTTTTGAAATTATATTTTGACAGTTCAAGACAGGGCCTCAAGCTCAGGTAACAAGCAGGATCAAAATTAAGGCTTTTACTTTTGTTGTTAGTTGCTATTGTGTGATTTTAATGCTGCAAATTCCCAAACAGATTATCAATAGCATTAATTCAAACCACTTTGCCGCTTTGTCTCGAAACTGCTCCATAATACTCTTAACATAGTACATAATTAAGTTGGGTCAAGTAAGTTTTAGTAATGAAGCCTAACATCACAAATTGCCTTTATTAAAAAGATTCTCACTGCACCGCAGCCACTGTTTCGCATTGCAGGTCTATTTTGTCTTCGGCGGCACCCGTAGCCTGCGACATCGGATGACGCTACGTCCGAGGAGGAGTTCGTATAATCCAAACATCGACGAAGCAACATCCATAGCTATTTATCGATAACAAATTCGTTATACCTCATCGAGTTAATTAACAGCATGGCTGCTCAGAAGATAAATGAAGCTCATGAGCACATAGCTAAAGCTGAAAAATGGTGAGTTACGATAAAATAAGCGCTTCTTTCCTGCCCAAGAAACAGCAGTTTGTTTTACTACTGATGTTAGCTAGCTAGAAAGGCCACTGTGGCATTTTCACCAGGGGTTATGCGACATAAATGGACAGTATGTTTGTATCGTCAGGTCTTTATAGCTGGATTTAATAGACAATAAATGAGCCACAATTTTGTCTTGTGCTGTAATTGTCAATAAACTGATCATGTAGCTGATTCTGCTCGCTTCAGCTGTTTATAATTTGCTCTTGATCGTGTTTTTTTGTAGCTTAAAGACAAGTCTGACAAAGTGGAAGCCTGATTTTGACAGTGCTGCATCAGAATACGCCAAAGCTGGTAACCCTAAAATCAATATTGTATATTAATATGTCGCAGTCCTTTAACAGATATTCCACATTTGCCTGCTAACTGACTGCCTATGTCCGGTTTTCAGCCGTGTGCTTCAAGAATGCGAAGCAGTATGATCAAGCAAAGGATGCTTATCTGAAGGAAGCTGAATATCACACAGAAAACAAGACGTATCCTCTCTGTACTCTGTCCAGAGTTGCGTGACATGACACTACTGTCGTTTGCCTCTGTTTTGTAATTTCCTTAACTTGTGCTACAGGCTTTTCCATGCTGCAAAGTAAGTATCTTGTGTTATAACCCCAGTAATAAGTCAGCAGCAAACATAAAAACCCCATAAAAACATAAAAATGTTTTATTCAAACAATACTCCTTTTCCTCAGGGCTATTGAGCAGGCGGGTATGATGATGAAGGTGAGTGCAGCCACAGTTTAAACATTAAGGGGTAGATGTAGGTAAAGTGTCTGCAGTAGATATGTAACTTTGCTTTTTTTGTACTGCAACAGGAGCAAAAGAAGATGCCAGAGGCCATTCAGTACATAGAGAAAGCCTGTATGATGTACATGGAGAACGGGACTCCCGACACTGCTGCCATGGCTCTGGACCGGGCTGGAAAGTAAAAATATCACCTTATTTTCTACACGTTAAGTTTGCTGTTTGCCCTTAGATTAAACTGTTAGTTATAGCACACATTGGCACAGAGATAGGATGGAGGTTACTTTATGTACAGTATGTATTTGCATATTCAGTTTTGAGAATAGTTGCACATGTTCTTACCCATGTATTACTTGTTAATGTGTTTGTTAATCGGCCTTATTATTATGTGCCACTGTACCGTTTAGTTCTAATGAAAGTCCTGACACTAAAAGGAAATACTGATGCAATGCAAGGCTAGCTCAGGAAACAAAAAGGTAGACTTTTTCTTCAATCTAAAAACGTTTTCTCTAATTATTCCCAGACTGATAGAGCCTATAAATCTAGAGAAAGCTGTGGACCTGTATCAGAAGGCAGCTGGCGTGTTTGAGGTGAAACTGAGCTTCCAACAAAAACTGAATGAATCATTCAACTGATGCTGATTTCACTTATATACATCCATGTTTTTCTCTACGTAGAATGAGGACCGCCTACGTCAGGCTGTCGAACTGCTGGGAAAAGCCTCCAGACTTCTGGTCAGGTTAAAAAGGTGAAGGAAATAAGGTTGAAGTTGAAGGTGAAGGGGACATTGACATTAATCACCTTCGCTGCCAAATCTCCCATAAATAAAGGTGTTGATTGGCTGATGGCCGTGTTCATGCCATCGCCACTTGACTTGAAGAGTTTTCTGTTCCCTTCAGTAATAATACATTCACATATTTGGATTCACCTGCTCCTGTGACAAATGGACACAGCAAAGCTGTTTATCTGTTTCTATAGATAACGTTAAGCTACAGTAGCTGCTCCTCATCATTCCTCACTCTGTTGTCGTCTTTCTAACCAGGTTGGATGAAGCAGCAGTCGCTCTGCAGAAAGAGAAGAACATGTACAAAGAGATTGAGAACTTCCCCATGTGCTTCAAGGTGGCTTACTTTGTTGTTTTGATGTCATTAAATTATCTGTGCACTTTAATCAAGTTTAATATATTACCACAGTTCGATAGACTTGAATTTCCAGTGTAGGTTATATATGTTGTGGTGTCTCAGCAGGGTATATAAGTTGAATACAGCCTGTTTAGTTTATTCCTAGCCCTGTGATTGACTGGCGACTGGTCCAAGGTGTACCCTGCCTTTCATCCAATGTCAGCTGAGATCGGCTCCGGCCCCCCCACAACCCTCTAAGGACAAGCGGTTATAGATGATGGATGGATGGATAGTTTATTCTTCTCAGCTCATCAATATACAGCAGTGTAAACACAGAACTGGTGTTTCAGTATAAACTAAACATATTGAACATATGAACACATTTTCTGGAATATGTTACAAAATGAAACAGTATGGTACTTTTATCAGTTTTTAATAGTGTTTGGATGATTGTAGAGTTCTGTAGCTGTAGTTATTAGTAGGATAAATTAATTGTTGGTTCGGTCTCTTCAGGGGAATCATTAATAATAGTGAATATGGAGACTGATCATCAGCCAGAGGACATGGGTCCAGATCCTTTAGTCTGAAGTGTCATTGAGCAAAACAGTCCCTTCCAGATGTTAAGGGGCTGTTCTGTAGATAACCCCGACCTCTGATCTCCTACGAATGGAAACTCATTAAAATAGAATACAACATGTTATTTATTAAGTGCATATGAATCATACATGTTGGTCTGTGCTTTTCACTCTTTAGAAAACAACTGCTCAAGTGCTGATTCATCTTCATAGAGGGGACTACGTAGCCGCTGATAAATGTGTCAGAGAAAGTTACAGGTATGTTTTATCACATTCTGTAATCCGTGGCCTACTGGAACTACAAGGATTCACGGTCAAAAGTTAATTTAAAAAATACATATATATATTTAGTTTTTGTATGCAAAGGCTCTCTTGTGACTTTGTTTACCCTTGACATTAACCTCACGTTCACGGTGTAACACTTAAACTGAGGATCATTACATGAAGTGCTGCTTGGTCTCCACCAGTCTGCCTGGCTACAGTGGAAGCGAAGATTGCGTTGCCATGGAGACGCTACTGCAGGGCTATGACGAACAGGACGAGGACCAGGTCTACCGCGTGTGCAACTCACCTTTACTGAAGTACATGGACAATGATGTGAGTACTGTTGACACATGATTACAAATGTATGTGGATATTATATACTTTAGTGCCTCTTATTTAGCCAACAGTATCTCAGTCTTTTGGCTTCAGTTTGTTCGCTAAAGTTTGGTATGTTAGTGGACTTCCAGCCACATTAAAAGCCTGTAGTATTTTATTTAAAGCCATATTTGTTTTTGCTATGACAGTATTATCTGTTTTCTATTAATAGTCTGCTGAATTGGACTTCTTTGAGCACGCTATGTCTGCTTTTTTCCTTGCCTTCTCCGAGTGAAAAAATAACATCAAAACAATGCCAATAACAATAGTTGATTAGTTTATTATCTTGTGCATGTATTTTTTTAGAGAACACATTAAAGCTCCATAACTTTAAATAGTGTTTAATGTTTGGAAGAAGAAAAAAACCTTACCTAAACCTCATTCAGACGCAATTAACATTACCGGGGGGAGAGGAGAAATTAAATATGCAATCTGTTCTGTAATTTAACTCATTGTTCTAGATGACATTTTAACCATCTGTCTGTAATAGCCATGGACATTCTGCAGGACAAAGCCAAAAGAGAATATCATCCTACCTGTAGCCAGACGAATCCATTTTAGCAGCTCTTTTGATGAGTTTTTACAGGGTTGGTTCTCCTGATTTTGTACTGGTTCCCAAATAGGCCTATATGTTGGCATTATTTCTGTCATATCATATTAGCAAAAACCTTTTTTACTTTCTCCATTTTCACATAAAAAGACTCAAGAGATCAACTTTAAAATACAAGGTCGTCGCTCCAGACGAGCTTTAAATTACAGGAGTATCAAACAGTATGTAATTGCGACTGTAATGATTACTGGGGTGGGGGTGAATAATTACACACATACCAGCGCAGCTAAGCACCCCAGAGAAATAGATCCAGTCCGAACAGGGCTTTAGTTACTATATATTAAGGGTTTAATAGTCAATAACTCAGCTAATCTGCTTCATCGGGACTGTGTGAGTGTGGTTTGATCAGATTTGATCAACAGTGGCCTGGTAACATGAACAAATAACCCCACAACTGTCATCACATTTTGATTCAAATGTTGCTTTAGTCGACTGGTGACGCGATTGGTGCGCAGAATTATGACATCACCTTTGTCCAACAGAGCCCCGCCTATTTCAAACCACTGTCAAAAGCACAGACATAAACAGAGAAGCAGGAATCTCTCATGTGAAATAACCAAAACTGTTCTAGCTTCTGCAGAAAATGTGTTCATGTAGGACCCCGTCGATCATTGTAAGAAGCTATTTGAGAAAATACATTTTCAGGATCTTTAAAATCTGAGATCTGATGACACATTTTATTCCCCGGTGCCTCACAGTACGCCAAGCTGGCCATTTCCCTGAGGGTACCTGGAGGAGGAGGAAAGAAGAAGAAGGCTGCTGCCGCTCCACAAGGTGGCGCTAGCGGGGCGCCAGCTGGCGCCGAGGAGGATGATGACTATGAGGGAGGGCTGTGTTAGCCTTCAGCCTCCAGCGTGCCGACTCTTCCCATCTGCTGCTCCACCACGACACCCTCTGTGTACAAGTTAAAAACCTTGACAAACCCATTCACCTCTGAAGCCCAGATGTGTGGCTGTTTGACCTTTTTATTGTGCAAAAAGAAAAAACTAATTTAAAAACCCCAACAGTTGCAGTAGGTGTTAGAGAAGAGTCGACCGGAGTTTAAGCAGCCTTTTAATTTGTGTTTCTTTCAGGTGGATCCTCAGTGTAATGAAACATCTTCAATGTTCAATAATGTATGAAAGCCTGTTGTATGTAAATGTTCTATTATTTTTTGTCTCTGTGGAGCTGTACATTTTGCTGTTATTGTTTGTGAGTAGAGTCTTAAGATTGCTATAGGTATATTAAAATCAGAAACTACTCTAAATATATCTAATGGGCTGATCAATGTATAGGTGTTTATTTGTACAGAGGTAATTTATTCAGTATTCATGGCTCGGGCCTGTTGAAAATGTTACTGGAACAATATGCAATCAGTTTGTTAATGCATGTTTGGAATAATGCAATTCAATCAAAGCTATGATTTTGTGAATATTAATGCTTCAAATTGATTGGCTCTATTGTCTTCAGCATATTATTCAAGTTATTCAAACTTAAAAGAACAGTACAGTTCCTGATGGCGCAGCTTGTAGCCAATTGTAGACTTTTTTTTCATTTGTCTACCTCGAGGTGTGTGTGTTATCTTCCACCTTAAACTAAAATCATGGCTGTGTCTATTTTAATTTCCAATCCTCGAATTAAAGCGACTAAAACATCAAAAAGGGACCATGCAGTGATGTTTTCAGTTAATTCTCCCCATTGATTCCCTTCTTAATGCTACATTTGTGTATTTGTGATTTAGCTTATTGCTCATACTGTGTGTGTGAGACAAGACCCTTTACATGCCAATTAAAATCAATAACTAAAGGTGATAAAGGGATACATGTTTACATTTTTTTTATTTGTGCAGTTGCCCACTTCTTGTATATTCCTTAAAAAAAAGCATATCTCCAAACTTTGCACATGCATCAATCAAGAAGGCCTTGAGGGAAGGGGGAAACTCCTACTAGTGGCCCTTTCAATTCAATTCAGTTTTATTTATATAGCGCCATATCATAACGTTATCTCAGGGCACTTTGTCATAAAGAGCAGGTCTAGCCCTTATTAATTGTATCACAATTAGGTGGTTGGTACCTGACCCTCCTTCATACAACATATGGATTCACAAAGTGGGGAACTTAATGAGATGGAGCAAAAACATAATGCACAAAGGTTCCAAAAGACGTGGAGTTCTGTAACTGTCCTGTTAAGGCATTGCAACTCATTCGACACACTCTTAAACGCCTACGTGTGTGTGTGTGTGTGTTCATCAGTTGATCGAGAGGATAATAGACCATTTGCACAGCAGACATTTTGACTTGTCGTAGCAGGAAAAGCACAGGTGAAACATTTCTTGTTACCGATGGCTCAGTTCCATCAAGTGTCCCAGCCAGCATGCACAACACACTGGACCCTGGGACTGGCTCACCTAATTGGAACGCAGCCATTTTTAATGTTATGAATTACGCCCTGTGCTTTTCCTGCGATGACAAGCCAAAATGTCTATCACTATATATATCTAGTGATTATTGATATTTGATAATAATATATATTTAGTTTATGCTATTTTACTGTGTTTTATTATGTTCTTATGTTTCCTGTTCCCTGTAGCTGTCTTACCCTTGTCTTCTATGTATGTGAAATGTTTTTTATGGATGCAGCATGGGTGGGAGCTCAATCCAAATGATTTCCCTTTTTATTATATATTATTTTTATTTTATTTACTTTCCTAATGCACTTTCCTTATATTCTTCTCCTTTACCACTCATTCCACCCCACCCAGCTTTTCCTTATTATGAAATGCAATTTTTTTAAGAGTGAAAAACCTTTGTTAAAAAGTATTGAAATTGTACTACATTGTATACAGAGTTCGTACAGCTTTTTAAGAGTAAAATTGAAGCACTTTTCAAGGTACCTAAACCAAAAATTTCCAGACTCCCGAAGCCTTTATTATCACATCTAAATTGTTACAAGAAGTGCAATTGCAAATAAAGTTTACAGAATTCCTTCCTCGTTTTACCATCTGTTTATATTAACTTTGTGTGTTTTGATCGTGATTATTTAATGCTTCCTAATTTCCAGAACCTTCCTTTATTATGTTGAAAGTCAAGCATTTTTCAAGGAGTATATTCAAATTCAAGCATATTTCTAACCTTGAAACATAACGGTTAAAATTAAGCATTTTACAATCTTTCAAGACTTTGTATGAACCCTGTATATAAGGTACTTAAATCAAAATAAAATCTAAGTTAAAAAGTAAGGTTGATGCAGTAGGTGTGGATAGTGGTGGCGGCCAACTTTCCATCAAAATCCTGTTGGAAACACTCTTGACCAACACACAGATTCTCCACCTGCTCGCTCACCGTCCGTTTCCACGATCAAACAGCAGCTGAATGCAAAACTCGACACCTTTCCAGACGTTTTATTTGCAGATCTGTGGACCTCTATCATACCACACCTTAACATACAGGTACAATTTCACATTTCATTCCACCCTGACCTGTTCCCTTTAAACTTGTATGTACATGTAATGAAAATGAGTCATGACAATAATGAAATTTTGCTATCATGCTACAATGTCCACTAATGCATAGTTTGGACCAAAGGGCTTCGTGTTTCAGCCCTTCATGTGATGAATCTTTTTTTTGTGTCTGCTCGTTTCTTGAATGCACGGCTGTGGGCTCCACAGTGTTCATGAGTATGAATGTTTAAAAACAGCGAGAGGTTCACAAGTGATGTGCAAGAAGAGTCTGCCACCCAACGCACGTTACCCTGATTCAGAAACAGCCCTCTGCTGGTCTCGACTCTAGCCAACCTGTAGATGATTGGGAACATAGATGATTGGCAATTAATATCATTCTCTGTGAGGAAAAACAGTCCACAGCAATACATTTACTTTCTTTACACAGCCTTAAACTCTTTCCTAGTGCAGCAAACATACTCGTTATCAGTCCATCTGAACAATATCCACATTAAATTTCATGCCATTTAAATAGTTTTCATCTTTTCTACAATTTCATATTCTTTTAGATCCATCAAAGCCTACATATTGTAACATATAACTCATACGATGAATATCTGTGAAAACAGCTCTTCCTGAGAAAGATATGTAGTTGATAAGAGTTTCAGCTCTTCTCATACAAACAAAATAAGGCAAGTAAAGATTGTCTGATAATGTTTTCTGCGTTGCGTCTCTGTAGAGGCTCCCATGTGGCCTCTGACGTTTAAAAAAAAACAAAAACAAGAAACAACAAAGTTTCTTTGTCAGAACCGGCCTTTGTCCCATCGGTCCACGTCCTTCGAAAACTTGAAGGAACGAGAGCTCAATATTGCACAGTCCCACAGATCCAAGCGTTCCAGTTGGAGAAAATATGAGATTGTGCTCATGTGGTCATTATTTGTCGGTGGGAAGCCCTTAAAGATTAATGTTGCATTCAGCTTGAGCTTCTCTCTATTGTGAAAATGTTAAGAGGCAGGCGTGAAGAGCAATGAGGGTTTGTGTTTAAAAACCTACCTTTATATTAGGAATAGCACTTTTTTTATAACTTAGGAAAATTGCCCTAAAAGATTTCTCCGTCTCCAACTGAACACCAGCTGCTTATTTTATCCACTGGATGCCAAACTGAGCCAGATTTCGCGAGATAAATACAGCACTGGCAAATTTGTCCTCAACTGTTAATAATATGACTGCAATCGTTGTTGTTTTTCATCAGTAAATAGTAGAAAATACCAGTTTATAACTCATAAAAGTGTTTTAGCGTGAAGCTAACACTGTCACTGCCATCAGAGCTCAGTTGAAGAGGACAGTCGGTCCTCAGTTGCTTTGTGCTCCCTCAGCGGGTGAACGGGCTGAAATAGTTGCTCACAGCAACAGAGGCCACCCAGTTTTTCTGAATGAGCAGGCACCGACTCGCCTTCATTAGTCAATGTCCCCTCGCTGAGTTTCACTGAGTTTTCTCTCGGGTCCACTTGATCATAGTCTCTGGCGAGCGGTAGAGGAAGATGAGTTTGGCATACATGTCCTCCTCCAGGTCCAGCTCCCCGGTCTCTCTGACCAGGAAGATGTCAGTGCACAGCTTGAGGATGCGGTCTACGTTGGGCAGCTCCTCGAACATGATGGTGTGGGAAATGCCGCTGAAAAACTCGCGCACAAACTTGCCGATGACCAGAACCACAGAGGCATACAAGCCCATGATCCTAGACAGGAAAGGGAGAAAGGAAATTAGACAATCTATAGAGTCTGGATTTCTTAAAATGTTACTTCTCTAGCTAGTTGCTGCAAGTACAGGATACAAATCCAACAGGAGACCCCTACAGATCTGATTCTACATCGTTAGAAAGAGTTAAAGGGAATCTCCACCATCAGATCCTCTTTGACTGTTAACAGCACATAACATTAAGGTTATTTTGTGATAAAAAGTGTTACTATTTAGATTTGTTGGTGCTTCTAATTTCCCTAAATCTGCTTTGTCTGCTTCCAGTTTTTCCAATTAGTTCAACTTATTAACTGATCCTTTATGTTTTTTGTCTGTTTACGGTTGACTTCTTCCCTGAAGCTGGCAAACTCCTGTTTTACCTCCCTCTTGAATTCATCTTTAAATGCCGACAGGCTGTCCTTGATCTCTTGTTTGAGTTTGCGTATTTCGTTGCTGATGCCAGCTAGCACCTTGCTAATTGTTTCCGCTTGATCCTGTTCGGACTGAGCATCACCATTTTCCCAGCTCTTGCCTTCTTCTATTTTGGTCAGTTCTGAGAGACAGAATGTGGACAACAACTTGCATTAACAGCTCATCTGCTTAGAAACTAGAGTCATGTTGGGTCGTCACTACATGTTTCGAGCAGGTCTTGTTACTATGGTTCATATGTGCTGACAGAACAACAGGATGGTAAAAGAGTAAGAAACTGATAATTTGCTTACAAAAGCTCAGTAAAGCTCATATAGTGAGTCAAGACGCAAATTTGTAAATTATAAATTGTTTTTATTTATTATATGTTGCTTTTTACTTATGCATCTTGCTATTGCACTATCCCATTTGCTGCAGTAATACTTCAAATCCCCTGCTGTGGGATTAATAAAAGGATTATCTTATTTTATCTTATCTTATACTCGGATTAAAAGAAAATCTGAAGTCTGTGTTTTCTTTATACATGTCAAGCTTTAAAATGAGATAAGAATTTAGCTTGTGACCCCTTAAAAATGAAACTTTGTCTACTTGCAACAACTCATCACAGTTTGCACATGTCAATGTGTTCAAGTAAAGATTCAAATTGTTTTATTTAAATACTTTGCAGGGGTCTGAAGATGCAAGATATTCCAGTAATTACAAGAAAAGAAAAAAAAAGAGAAGTAAAAGTCACAGTTTGTTTAGCTGCTTTCCTGTCCTGTTAATCACCTTGGGAATAAGGTGAATAACCACCGAACTCCTACATGCTCACTGGTTGTACATCTTTGGATTACAGCATCAGATCATGACTAAAATGTAAAACATTTCCTGAATGTAAACACAGACATTTCACTGAAACACCAAAGCAGGACAAGCCACACGTACCCATATCCAGCCAGAAAGCCCAAACTGGGCGGGCTGACTTGGTCGCTGAAGATGTAGACCTCCAGGCCTGGTTCATACTTGTATTTTAGACTCCTCTTCTCTACCGGGCCGGGCTCTGACTGGTTGACGATCCACCACTCCTGGATCTGATCCGAGCCATTCTGAGCTCGCTTCAAGGTCAAGGTGATGTTCAACATTTTCCCATCTACAAAGATGAATAATGAGATTAGGTAATTTAGTTAGAATAAAAATAATGTCAGACTTTAGTTAATTTTGAAAAAAACAAAAACACGTCTGAACATTTACAAAAACCCTATCTTCCATCCCCAGTAACAAAACATTGCTGGTAAACAGGGGAAAGTATATAAATGAGAAATTTAAATACATAAATAATCAGAATTCTACTTTATAATGAAACAACTATTTCTTTAAAGCCACTGTGTAGAATTTTATAGTGATATTAACATCTTTTAGATTACTCTGATAGAAGCGTCAGAAATGTTAAAGTTCTAAACATATTGGCTTTAAATAAATGAGATGACTCAAAGCTAAGTTTCCTTTGCTGTTGCCAAATCAAGTAACATCTACACAAAAAGTCAGTCCAATCTATACAGTGATGAAGATGGCGACGTTCACCTTTATGAAGGTGATCCACAGGCTTGGCATCTGAGTCACTGGGGGCTCGAATATAACGAGGGAAGATCTCTGTTAGGGTCCTGCAGAGGAAGAGAGGCTGTTACTGCCGCAAAACACAGTTTGTGTTCCTTAGTTTCTCGATATGTTGGAGCAACAGTGAAAAAGAAGTGTTAAAAGACTGGCTCAGGGTTTCATATTACGGTATACTGTAGCTCTCATATTAATTGTCCTGTTTAATGGTGTAGAAAATCCACTTCATCCCATCAAAGCACAGGTTGTGTTTCACTGCAAGAATCTGATGTTGAAAAAGTAGTTCCACCAGATGGATATGAGCTGAGAGATGAGAAGACCGATACCGCTCACGTCTGTAGGTTAAGTATGGTATGGAGCTAGAGCATTATATGTATTATACATTATGAGAACTGGATAGAGCGCCACCTCTCAGACTTGCTTCCAATTTTTCCCAGTGGCCACTCGTTCTATTGCAGCAGAAAATTCCCTTGTGGCCCAAAAATAATTTCCCCACAGGCCACCATTGTAAAAGAGACTTCTGTAAAACTGCTGACAGGACACCTTGAACTGCAAACAAGGTCAATTATGACCCTTTCTATTATGAATTTTAGATTCATGGAGGTTTTATATTTGTAAAACCTTTCTCGAGCCAAGAAAAGCGATTTAAAATTCTGTGACATCATCACAATGTAAAGTCTATGGGCCGAGCGGGAGAAACACTTCTGGAAGTAAACCCGGAAGCTAGAAACTTATTTTGGCATCTGCGCCAGGCGAGCTATTCCTATTCAACTGAATAGGTGCCATCTTTGGGTCTGGTATCCAGTTCTTATAGGCCAGTTGTTTCCCCCTGTTTTACTGTCTTTATGCTAAACTTATCTAGCTGCCACATGGCACCAGCTCCATGCTTAACACACAGACATAAGTGGTATCTATCTTCACATCAAGGCACACATCACATCGGCAAGCAACAAATAAATGTATTTTCCAAAATGTCAAACAATTCCTTAAACATGCAGCACTTTTGATTTTTAACTCCAACAAACTTTGTTAACATTACCACAGCGCTCTATAGTGCCGATTCTGGAAAATAGATTGTATCACTAATAATCTACATACATTTTAGTACCGCCTCAAAGTTGGTAATCAGCTATAAAATGTTAAGCACCACCTCTGATAAAAATGTAAGTTTAAAACAACAGCATTTTGCTCTGTGATCTCTAAACTGTGCCAAGACGACTGAGGTGTGGCATTATATTTGTGTCTTGATTGTAAACACATGATGGGACATTTTCTCTATTTTTGTAGAGAAATTATTATCACACAAGGAATAATTTGAGCATAATCAAATGAAAGATAAAAAACTCAATAAGTCAAACACACAGTATGTTATTTTGTTATAAGAGACTAGATATACTTCTCAAAATAATAACCTTTATTTAAATGACAACATGTCCACATGTTTTAAGTTGTAGAGGAGGAAAGTATCTCTAGCTCCTGATTATCACAGTAAGCAGCTGATATACTCACACTTGTGAGTTGTTTCCTGTCCCATTTAGGAGGTTTATGAGATCCAGCTTTGTTTGTTGGCCTAGAGACGCCCCGTGTTTTCCAGACGCTATCTCAGCCTTGGCACCAAGACTGAGGTTTCTGAGATCACAACAAGAGAAAAAACATACAGAAATTAATTTTAAGGATTTTTAAACTGTGCTTTTCCTGCGATGACAAGTCAAGTCAAAAAAGTCTGCAATGAAAAAGGTCTATAGTCCTACATAAACTTGTATCACGTTATATCATGTGAAGAAAAGCTAACTAAACCATATTTTTCTGTTTAAAAATCTGAACCACTTTGTTCATTAGGGACAGATCAAGCCTCCTGACTCATTTTAACTCTTTAACTGTCTGTTTATGGTTTAGAGTTTACTCACATTTATAGAAAAACAACAAGTATATACAATAAAACAGAAACTGATTTTTTAAACTTGTACGATGCACACAGACTGAGTTGACTGTTCGCGTGCAAAACAGTGACATGAGGGGAAAAGCCCTTTATTAGGATAAAATTTAGGCTTGTAGCATCTCTTTTCTTCTTTTTTTCCAGATAAACACATAAAAAAATATTTCCCTTTTTTGTTGTACTTTGTGATGATCACTGACTATAGATCATAATTCCTCCACTTTCTAAAATGACCACCATCACTAACTGTCACATAGTTAGATGCAAGCGCATCATGGTGAAGGGACAACACGAGGGAGGGATATTTGAGAACATTTTGTCATTGCGTACCTTTGCACGGACCAGGACACAGTGATGGGGAATTCCTCCTCTGTGCCCAACATATCGATCAGGTTGGCTCTGCTCGGTGGACTGATGGTCCACAGAGAGTTGGAGCTGCCTTTCAGCTCTGCGATGATCAGGTCCTCTGGCATGTAGCCCTCCAGCCACTGCAAGGCTTCCTAACCGCAGCACGAAACCACACAGTAGTAAAAGAACATAAAAGAATGTAACTGAGCCATTTCACTTTAATTAGTCATTTAAAAATAAATTATTTAAAGATGTCTAGGTTAAACCCACTGTGCATACAATTCGTAGCCAACCTAGCGGTGCGGCTCTAAGGAGGGCAATGTTGGTCGGCCCTCCACTTTGGTTCAGAGTGAAATATCTCAACAACTATTGGGTGGACTGACATTAAATTTGATACATGGTCCCCAGAGGATGCAGTGATCCCTTGACATATTGTGGTTTTGTGGTTACAGACCTCCATGTTCTTCAGAGGATGAATTGTAACAACTTTGGTGATAGCCAGAGGCAGCATCAGGTCAGATTTTTAATTTGTCAAACACTTTGTTTATTTGATTAACTGAGACAACTGACAGAAAAAATAGAATGGCAACTATTTTAAAAATCAATTAATCATTCAAGTAATTTTTCAAGAAAAAATACTGAGCATTCCCTTTTCTTTGTCCTATGTGACAATAAACGAAACCCCTTTTCTTTTTTGGGTCTGTTAGGAAAAAACAAGCACCTGATCCCATCTCCTTGTTTCCTTTATATTCTAACATTTTATACAGTAAACAAATAATGGATTAAAGTAGAAAAGATTATTTGAGAAGAAAATAGTTTGTTTGCTGCTAATTAGCAGGTTGACAAACGTGAGCATGCTAACATGCTAAACTTTGAGTGGTAAACATGATAAACATTACCTGCTAAACATCAGCACATTTGTGAGCATGTTAGCATGCTAATGTTAGCATGTAGCTCAAAGCACTGCGTACATCACCGTCTGCCACAGTGTCTTTTTTGATACAACAACAAGAGAGCACCAAAGATGGACATTTTTAAATCCTACACATAGTGACTTTAAAAATTGGTTTACAAAAGGGTTTAAAAGTTAAGTTAATACCAACACAAACTTCATCCTCTGGGGAATACGAAAAGCAAAGCATTATCTTCCCTGGTGTGTATTTACTGCCTGGTCTAAAACTTGGTCACACCGGATTATGTAATCAATGTAATCTCCGCTACTCTTTTCCAATAGAAAATTATACAACATTATAAACACAACGACTGACATCTTGTACTTGCATTTTATTTCTTGTACTTACATCGTTACCAAAATATCTCTTCATAAATTTTTCAAATTCGGCTGCTGTCACATTCTGCAGTTGTTTTTGCTGAGCGCTCATGGTGAAGATGGGCTGTGGGAAGAGGACAATTATTTTGAAAATTAAAAGTTTTGTTAAGGCTGAAAACACTAATAATGTTTGTGAATTAGATACTTGTTTCTTCAGTTTTGTTGCTGGAGAAATGGATCTCTGTTTTTTGTTTCAGTAATTGCACCGAGTCTTTCCCGGATACACAATCAAAGATTTAAAACCCTGCAACCAAAACACTCACACAACCTAGAAAATATGAATGAAAAACTGAATGAATCACAGATGTATTTACTTCATCGAGATCTACTTGAACTCTACTCAAAGGAGGCAGGATTTCATTTCATTTCAAAAGGATTTGGCTTTGGGCAGAGCATCTCTTTGGTCTCTTGTTATTTCTGTTTGGTCTTTGATTCTCAGTAAAGCACTTGGCAAGCTTGTTTTGGCTCAAGTGATTTGATAAAAGAAACCACACCTGAAAGCCGGCCAGGGTGATTTCAAACGAAACATCCAGCGGTTTGTTGACGACTCCAGCTACAGACTTAACGAGGGACATGAAGAGCAGCGGGAACCAGACGATACAGATCAGCAGCACGACAATCATCCCTCCCATCCCGTATTTCACCACCTTCTTCTTCTTCTGGCCTCGCGGCTGGGGATACCTCTGCAGAAGGGTGACATAAAGGACAGTGAGATGTATTATTTGACCTGGACAAATCAGCAGTTTTTCCGCAGGTAGTCCTCATGAACCTTTGTTCCATCTTTACACCAGCAGACCTGATGCAGTGGTAATGGCTACATGTTTTCTATGCCTGGACTATTTTTTGTAAATCCATTAGAATGACATCTAATTGGAATTAGGCATCTAATTGGTTATAAAAGTAAAGGTGGAACAAAAACTTTCAAGACAGGAGGTACTTGCAGACTGACCCGGGAAAGACTGCAGGAGTGCATTATTTACTATAGGGAGGATTAGAAGAAGATATCTTTAGTGCACTTTTGGGAATATTAGGAACCACAGATATAATATATCCTTGTTATATAATAAATAGTTCATGGCAGAAAGTGAGCGCCGAGCCAATGCAGGTCCAAATTTAATCTTCAGATCTCCTTCAACAAATCCCAAAAGTAAATTTCAGCATGAGTTCCAACATGACAGACTTTGGCTCTGAAAGTGACTGATGCCACAATGATTAACACCTTCTCAGACTCTCTCCAGCATTTGAGGATAAAGATGTGAGCGTAGATGTCCTCCACACAGATCCAGCTGGACAGAGACAGCGAGGTATCGGTCCAAACCCAGTCCATCACGGCTCGCAGCTCCGTCAGGAACGGCACCAGGCGAAAACTAGAAACCACAGACAAATCTTAGTTATTCTGACAAAATATGAGACTTGAATAAAATCAGATTCAATATATTTAATCAGAAAATCATCCTCATGAATGTGTTAATTTCGTCAAAGGGAAGGGCAGGTATTATAAACTATAAGCACGTTTTTGGTCATTGCTATACATGTTTTTAGAGAATTTAGTGTTTATAATGATAAACAAAATACTAAAAAAAAACTACACTTTTGTAGGTGAGAACTTATATTCTGTATATTAAAAAATGATTTAAGAGTGATATGACTGAACAACACTGATAGCTATTGGCGACCACTACAAATTGTTTCATTAATATCACTTAACAGCCTTTAAATAATCTTCAGAAGTTCAAGCACAAAGCTGGTTAAAAATGATAGAAAACACAAAAAATAATTTATGATATATGCTGGAGAGAACTTGTTTTTACTTTAATAGAAATCTAATGATCTAGTAACTGGAGGTGTTGTTCTCCTTAAATGACAAGGACTGATCTGAATGTTATCTCTAACAGAAAGACACAATGCAATTTCTGCCTGTTAGACCTTGATTGAAGCCTGATGCCATGATCAATAACGGGAACTCCTTGATCTGACATTTTCAGCTTAATTTAGTTGCTACAATTGTCAAGACGCCATCAGTGCATGCTGGCATGGCCCTCCTGATCTCTGATAAACAACACACAAGTAAGCTAATAACGGGAAACCGCCTTTTGTTTTCTCGTGATAAAATAATTAACTTGTGACTCGAGATAACGGCATTAAAAAACATAATTGCAAGCACAGCCGTTCTCGGCTTCCGTAGTTCCCAAATCTAAAATTCATTAAATTAATAATGAACATTACATAACATAAACATGGCATGACTAAGGTTTCATTTAATGATTATTTTCGTAGTCTACAAAATGTCAGAGTTTTTGAAAAATCAAATCAAAAGTCTATAAATTGCTTTTATCTGGCTAACAAACCAATTTACAATGACATAAAACAGAGACAAGTAGCAAATCCTCACATTTGAGAAGCTGGAAATGTTTCGTCCCCTCTAACAAATATTGTATTTACACATTTTTGAAACATACAATTTCAGGTATAATCTTGTCTGTCTCCTTCCATTCTTCTCCAACAGCAGCTAGTTGTGAACCCCGACATGACCAGAGCTTTTGACCTGTTTGCCCAGCTGGAAGAAATGGTACTTTTCCAGCGTAACTCACCCTTGAAACAGGAAGAGGTTGACATAATTGTAGCTCTTGGTGAGGAAGTTTCCCAAAACGCGGGTGGGATAACCACAGCGGATCTGATAGGCTGACAGCCCAAAGTAGATGCACTTGACAAAATACCACATCTGAGCGACTGTGTTCTCGCTGAAACGCCTGCGAGGGGAAGAGAAGCGAGATGCTTTGTAAAACTGAAGGATGAAGTAGTTTGGTTCGTTTTTTCATTTATAGGCAGCACAAACACTCTCAAATATTCAGATTTTTTTAACCTTTGCAAACACAATAACTTGATTGCAAAGCAAAGCAGGACTAAACAAATTAATTTCAGCTGTAAAACATTAATAATTAAACTTGGTATTAATGCAGAACATCTTTTAAACATGTTTTTCTTTATCTGAGTAGTAATAACAGAAGAGAGAGATGATCCCAAGCTGTATTTTAAACCCAGGATACTATGACAAAAGTATTTTGCCACCAAGGCACCTTAAAAATATTGAACTTTAATCAAATTAATCAGGACACTTAATGACTTTAGATTAAATACTGAACATAATGTGAAGTAAGATTGAGTTCTTACTTTTCTGTGACTCCTGGCAGGATAAAGAACATCCAGAAGTGGATGCCAAAGAGCAGGATGACCTGGAAGATGACCTTGCCCATGACGGACTTTCTGAGGTAGAGGGCACGGTCCACCACCATGGTCCCAAACTGGATCAGGACCATGACCAGGAAAGGTCCCGGCACCTGATCCTCCGACAGGGACGACGTGATGTCTGCAGCTGAGTGTTTCTAGAAGGGATATACATACATACATACATACAGAAGTCAGATTTTCTTTATGGATTCAGGTGAGAGAAAAAAATCTAATTCTGATTCTAAATCTAATTTTAAAACCTACACCAAATGCCCAGAATCCAAACACAATGATGATGAAGTCAACTGTGTCAGCGAGGAACATCAGCACATAGACGTCTGTGACCGCGCTGTACTCTGGGTGGATCAAGTTGTAGAAGAACTGCTTCATAGGAAGGTAGATCTCCATGAACCTACAAAGAGCAGGAGTTGATAAAAATAACAATAAAAAGAAACAAAGATATCGTGAGTAATTAAACAGGTGGCGAAAATGGTCCAGGTGGGTTTTGTGCTGTTGTTGTCGTCTCTCACTTAAACAATAAAACAGTCTGTAAATCTGTCAGCAGCTATGCTCTTCATTCCCAGGAGTTCCTAAAGTCGGCACTCAACTGTGTTAAAGAGCTTTTATTTTATATGAACTGGGTGCTTTCTCTTCTGGCTGCCGATGTTTTGGGGTATTTTTTATTTTAGTTTCACTCATAGATGTGCATACATACGCATGTGACAAACATTTCGTTTCCATGAAATTGTCATGAGTAAGTATACATTGATTTAGGACTAAGAATTACAATGCTTTTCGTTCGTAACAATACTGATTCAATGTAGTTAACATCCTAACAACTTCTAGTTGTCTCAAACAGACTGTCAGTTGCTTAGGACAGCACAAATGACAAACCACAAGGAAAAACAAAAGAAAAATAAGGAAAACTATCGGCTATCCCTCCGAAGGGGATGCTAATTCCCTGTAGAATTATTAAAGCAGCAAGGCTTTTCTATCATGAAATATGCTTTTGAACTTTGGATGTCACGTCAGATAATACATGACAAACAGCTTACGACAGTCAAGGCACTCAGAGCACAGACAAACAAAAAGATCATTAAAAAATAGAAAGAAAATAGGTGAAAATAAATAAAAAGTTTTGGGGTATTTTAATATCTTCTCATTAAGTTATTGTTTTAAATTAGTCTTAATTATTTTTATGGTTCACAACAGACTTTGGGTTGTTTAAAGGCACCATTTAGGTTGTTTTTAGGATGAAATTTGTATATTAGAAATATTATTCACACAATTCCTTAAATTCAGGACTGCAATGAGGCACATTAAATCAGACAATTAAAAACAATACAAAAATAAAAATACCTAACAATAATATAAGATAAAAACAATAATAATAATAATAATAAAACAGGTAAGACATTTTGGAAATAAAACGGTATGCTAGCATTCATAAAAAGCTTTTTAAAAAAAGATACATTTTGAGAAGTGATTTAAAAAGATGTCACTGATTCTGCAGCTTCAGATCCTCTTATTGCATATTTAGTATTCTGTCTTATGCTGTTTGTCTGTAACTCATTGTCACTGCTGCCCATCTTGGCCAGGACATTCTTGAAACAGAAATATTTAATCTCAATGAGGCTTTGACGGTTAAATAAAAGTCAAAGAAGTACAGGTGAGTTGTCCCGACACCACTGGTCTTATTTTGAGAGAAGGTAAATGACTGAAGTATCGTGTCGATGTGTTTCAGTTACTGTTCTAGACGTAATGTCTCAGAAACCACTTGTTCCACTGTGATTAAATTTAGAACAATAACAATAACAGCACTTACAAAAATTACACTGACTGGTCTAACGGGAATGCTGAAATTAAAGGTCTAAATTTAGACCTTTGAAAGGTTTTAGCTGCTGTATCACTGATGATTTTCCACAGTGCATCCTCCATTATTCGTCTAGAATACTTGCTGAGCACAGTTCTCATCAATGCCCTCATAAAATGACACACTTTCTTCTGTATAATTACAGTCCCGACTGTTGGCCAGAAAGCAGAGAGTAAAAAAAAACACAGCTGCCTCAGCTTATATGAACCAGCTATGCTTCATTGTACCGCTTTATGATGAAAGCTTTTCCTTTGAGGAGCTGCTCCCTCAGCTTCTCCATGATCATCTGTTTGCGGGTCTTCTGATGGACGCCGGCCTCGCTGCCATCCTTGCGGCTGCTGTTGTGGGAAGCGGTGCTTCCTGTGGAAACAATTTACATTACAAGTTGTAAATGAACCGTGACAAGGCATTGAGTCACTGATAACAGCCTGAGATCCACAAACACAGAGACCTGATCCAAGGGTCAAGGCTGGAGACCATAAGAAATTGTGTTTTTTGTGATACAAACCCAGAGGACTCCTTGTATTTATTATTGTTGTTATGATTATCATTGTTAGAAGAGTAACGGTTATGCTTACCACAACATAACACATTACTCTCAAGGCTTTTTTTTTGTTTTTAAAGGGAAGAGTGTTAATTGTTGACTTTTTTTCCCCCATTCAGTCTAATGTTTTGGACCAGTTGTCTAGTTAGTAGTAGGAAATTGACAATAGACAAGGATCTTCACCTCTCTTGGACCTTGCAGAAGAGTGCTGAGATCGGTGAGAGATGTGCGAGCCTCCGCTGGAGCTCTTGCGACGCTGGTAGGTCTGTGGTTGCGGGTGGTGCACCTGGACATGTCCTGAATCAATGGAGGTCCCAAAGTTTATGGATCTCAAGGTGTGAGTGGAGCCTCTCCTCTCGTTGAACAGTGAAGAGGTGGGTTCAGACTCCTTCTCACTCTCCTCCTTGTCTCTTCCCTCGTCCTCTGACTCACTCTGACGAGAGGGCTCTTTCTTTTCTTTGGGTTCGTCCTCGTCCCATAGACCATGGCACTGGAAATGGAAAGATGAGTCAAAATGCAGGGATTGTTAAGAGCGTGTCATATTTTATGCCGTGTCATATTTTATTGAGAGTCCGGTACAGGGAGTGCAGTTGCATACAAACATTTCACAGTCACAGTGTTTGTCCCATGAAGGGCTAACAGAGCTCTCTACAGAGTTTCTTTCATTTGTTGAGAAAGAAAGAAAACTGCAAGAAACAGAGAGTATCTTCTCGCAAGATTCAATCTCTCTGTGCAGCAGGGACACACATCTAACTTGGGTCAATATTGGCCTTTTATTCAACATTGAACATCAACCAGGCTGTGTTGCTAAAAGCTATATAACAGTGTTATAATATGACAGGTGTTCCTCCCGGACCACAGATAATTTCCATGTTTTCTTCTTGGTTTCCTGTTGCCTGTAAATGAATTCCTAATTAATCCTTGAGGCAGTAATGAGTTGCAGAGTGTCCCTACAATTGAATAGATGTATCCACTTAAACATTTCATTAGTTGGTGTTTCAGTGCAGTTTATGTTTTTTTTTTTAACCCCGTGATGCTTCAGAGGCTTTTTCTCACTGTCAAGAACACATCTTATGTACAGACAGAATTGTGGTTATTTTGTGGCATGATTACAGATAAGTGTCAAGATACTTTATATCAGCGCAGGGTATTAAATATAGAGTATTATCACGTTGAATTTAAAAATATTGGCATCAGCCTTAAAAGATTGGTTCATTTTTCAAGTCTGTCTTAAATAGCAAATAGTCAGATGCCTATATATGAACACTGATAAAGGTTTTGCTTACTGTGATAATTCCTCCAGTTAATACTGGCCATTAAATGATCCCTTCCTAATGCACTTCCAGTGTAAGTGATGGGGGAAGAAATCCACGGTCCTCCTTCTGTGCAAAAATGTGTTCAAAAGTTAATCTGAAGCTGATATGAGGCTTCAGCAGTCTGAGTTAGACAAATCAAGTGGATATCTTCACCCCTTTTTTTGTTTTCATGACAACACAAAGAACGAATTTTGTACTACAAAGACTAACTGTTGAAGATACCGAAGCTTCATATTCGCTTCAAATAAACTTTTGATTACATTTTTGCAAGAAAAAAAAGGACTGTGGATTTTGTCCCCCATCCCTTTAAGTGATGCCTATACAGAAGAATTATCCACGGGAAGCGTTAACAGCCTGATTGTGTTTAACGGATAATCAATACTGGCAATAATCTAGATTTGTCTTATTGTCAACAAATCGCATGAAACCAAATGTGTGAGTCCATCTCACAACACGTTTCGACTTCCCCAACCGGCCTGTGGCACTCATCCCCAAGCTCATTTGTTTCTTCTGAACAGATAAATCTTTAAAACTGGTCTAAAATATTTATCAGCATTTGCTGGGGACTCTTTTCAGCAGCTGATTAATATACACATGGTGCTCTGGTGAATATTTATGGCAGCAGGGCGGTGTAATTGACTCAAAATAAACTACAGTGTGCATTCATGGTAATAAAGGAACATGTCACCCAGTCTAACGGACGTCTATGGTACAGTACTTGTTAGTAGGAATCATTGTTGGTTTTTGTCTTTTCATGGAATTTGTTGACAATTAGAAAAATGTAAAATATCACCATATTTCTCCTTTAATATGATGCACATATTCATATTAACGTCCAAATATTCTGTGTTTGCAGGCACCTTCAGAATGGATCTGTGGAAGAAGAGAGCCAACAACTGGACCAGGTCGTAGTGGACGTAACCATCCTTCTTCTCCACGCCAATGATGTTGGGAGGGTGATATGGTTTATTCTTATCTATCTTGTTCTGGTTGAAGGGGAAGAAGCCAAACTGGAAAAAGTACTTGATGACGATGGTTACCTGGAGGGAAAACGAAATGAATGTCAGTGAAGCTGTCAGGATGACGTCAAAGTTTTCCAATGACACATAAGAGAGACCGTTATAAAAATAATAAGTGAATTCTGATCTTACTCTTAGACTACAATGCAATTATCTTTCTCTTACAGTTAATCTTAATACTCCTAACTGATGGATGTTATTCATTCATGTTAGTCAAAACGTGGTCTGTATGAGAGCTTCATTCCCAAGTGAGATATCCACCATTTGTAAAGTATTGCACTCAGAAAATAAAAAATAATATAAAATATACCTTAATGACTGGCTTGCTTTTTTTTCTGTAAATGTTTTGAAAAAGTTGATGTTTTGGAAATTACATCTTCATATCTGACTGTACCTCAGTATAGATGATGGCAGTCATCCAGTAGCGCTTGCTGGGCCGGGGCACTGACAGCATGGCCCAGAGGAAGATGGTGATGGGGAGGACCAGGGTGGCGCAGGAGGCTGACACCATGTGGTTGATGATGATTACCAGGTAGCACACCATCTCTGAGTGGGCCACCAGCATGTTGTAGAGGGCGTAGCAGAGCTGGAGGATCAGAGGCTGCTTTTGGTAGAATGCGTCCGACTGCTCCAGCTCCTCATCATAAAACATCCTGGACAGACACAGAGAGATGGATTGATTTGGTGTTTGATTATTTTGCTGATTTTAAAACATTACAGAAACATGAATAAATGGGTTCATAATTTAATTTACTTAAAAATGATGTGACTTGTTCAGTCGCTTTGCACTACTCTAAACTTGCAGATTATTCTTGATTAACAAAAATGCCTACAATTATGGATTGATTATTGAACGAGCCAGGGGCTTAAAGGGTCGGGGTACCCCTGGGCTTCACCTGTAAAATGTCACTGAAAGAGATGCAAAACAACCACATGACTACAAAAAGACACAAAATGAATACAGACAGATGCAAAACGATCACAAAGAGACACATAACTACTACAAAGAGATGCAAAGATCATACCAGTTCCAATAGGATACCAGAATTTTGGCCCCAGTACCTGACCCATACTTGTTTTAAGACCTTACTTTGAGGACAATGTTTTACAATGAACACATTTTTGTTCATTTAGTAAAACATACCAAACTTCTCAAACACATCAGTGTTTCAACCATACATGAATGTTGACAAAATGAAATAGTCTCAAGTGTAATATGATTTTGTCAAAGATAGCAAAGTTATGATTTAAATCTGTAACATCTGATCGAATAACGAAGTATTCAGTGGTACTCTGTAATACAGAAACATTTTGGTAAAGTACTCAGAAAGTATAAAGGTCAATACCCAGACCTGTGGACGGCATAAACAAACTTTAAGGATGAACTAGGTGCTATTTTTAAAATGATGCAGTATCTGAGACAAATAGCTGTTGATTCTGACTCCTTCATGTTAAACGGGCTTTAGTTGTTTTTGGACTTACTTGTTGAGCAGCAGTTCGCTGGCGGTCAGCTCAGTGGTCATAGAGGGCAACATGATGTCTGACCTGCTGTCTGAGCGGCTGTCAGAGGTCATAACCATACGCCTCCTCCCATCCATGTCACTCTCGTCATCGCTAACTTCCAGACGGTCAAAGCTGACCGCCTTGCTGTAGCTGGGAGGCACGTCAGCATCAGACGTTTTAGAGGCATCTGTATCGGGGGTGTAGAGGAGCCCTCCTCGCCCCTCTGTCTGCATGAAGTCCTGCTGTCCTCCCCCATCCTCACTCTCAGTGATGAAGTCCTTCTCCTGAGCAGAAGGGGCAGACTCTGCCTCCTCCAGCCTGAGGGAAGGGCCCTCATCTGGGCCAAAGGATTCCCAGGGAGTCGCTTCTCTCTCTTTGCTCTCCTGGTCCTTTGGTACCTCTACTCCTTCCTCACCCTCCTGGCCCCCCTGGCCCTCCTGGCCCTCCTCCTCCTCGGGTTCTCCGTCACTCCAGGGGCCGCCCTCGGCCCCCTGACTCTCATCTACCTGTTGGGATTCCCAGGGAACCTGCTGCTTGTCTTCCCCTTGATCATGCTCATCCTCCACTTCTTCTATGGTGTCTGCGGTGCCCTGTCTGGAGTAGAGCGTGACGCACTGGGTCACTTCACTGCAGGGGACAAAAACAGCAGGGATTGTGTCGATCTGCGTTCAAGTCTATCTGTTCAGATGGAAATAAAATAAAAAACTGGATGTCTGAAATAAAATCTGTCTCGCAATTTATACAAAATAAATTTTACAAAAACATTTGCACACATGCCTTCCTCAGGGTGCCAGATGTGCCAATATGCATTGTTTTTTTGAATTTACTAATCCATATTTATTATTATTACATTTTTTATTCCACACCCTACCCATGGATGAAATTTTAAATAAACACTTATATCTGTTATAAACCATTTATTAAATGGGTTTAAGTAAAGTGTTGCAGAATAAATTAAAGTATGTATGACAAACACTGAAACAAGAAAAATGAGGTTTATTCCAAACCTAAATAACAGAAAGGCAATTGCTGAAGAGGAAGAGACCAAACGCTATAAAATTGCTTTTCATATCACTGTTATTGTGTGAAATTGTGTCATTCAAAATTTTAAAAAACGACATGCCTTTTCTTTGGGTTTTTTGACAGAATATAATAAACAAAAGGGGTTATAGAAAAGTCATGCAATGATTCAGCTGAAAATCAACAAAAATGGATCTGGAGACTTGTTCTGATAAAGAGGCACAAACAGGAGTCAGGTGATGCAATGATCTTGTTCATGCCAGTGACAATAAGTAACTCAAGTGTGTGAATGGGTGATGCAGAGGCCAGGCACCTGGACATGAAGCTGCTGCAACTGTCCATTGATGAATTGGACACGTCCAGGCCGTACATCTTACGCAGTTTGGGCCTGGCGCGCTCGCTGGTTTTGGGAATGCACTCTGGCATTCCATCGAGGTCTTCCAGGGTGGACTGCCGAGAAAACAGTGTGGTTGCCTCGGTTTGGGCACTGAGAGGTGGTGAGAGTGAGAGAAGCAATGGTGAGAAGGATGAGATGGGACGTATGTTAGGTTACACACACAGGGGTTCCCCAAATACTGTGTAAAAAAAACATTTAACCCAACTGTATCATTAAAAATGAGCAGGACGATGATCTTCATGTTTACCTCGTCACATGACCATAAAAAACATGAGATGCAGCAAAGAATGAGGATGAAATGGCTCAATGTGCTGATAACTTATTGAACTTATTGAACAACCTCTCTGCTATCAATGGCTGCCATGTGGACCTTAAAGGGTCGGTTCACCCAAATGGCAAAAAACATTTTTTATTTTCTCACTTACCTCTCGGGGTATCCAGCCATGCAGAGAGTTTTGGGTTTATTGGCCAATGGTTTGAGATATCTGTCTCTGGAATTTTTGATCTTATTGTTATGTCTTATTCCAGATAACAATGTCCCGGTTACCCTGGATAATCCACACAACACACTATAGGGACTATTTCTTCTGCAGAAAGTAGTTCCAATTAAATTGTTCACAAATGTTGTTGTTGACCATTTTAAATGTCACATCTCAAATCCTGGACAAATAAAACCAAAACTATCTGCATGTCTACATAGCACAAGAGGTAAGTAAGAAAATATGCTATTTAGTAATTTTGGTGATCACTGCACATACACTACCACGTGAATCTATCTATGTGGAACTAGAAGTGATCGTTAAAGGGCATGTGCTAGTAATACAAAAAAAATGTACATAAGTACAGATTATGTTTCCATCACTTCCTCCTTGACGATGAACAATTCCTCAATGAAAAAACATGAATCTGAGGAATTGTGATGCCGGACAGCTGTAACAAGTCTAATGCATGACTGACATGACAAACATATTGGTGTCCTGTCCAGTCATGCTTTAATAAATAGTTCTTAATAATTTTTCTTGCATTAAAGTGCTAAAGTATATGGGTTTTAATTGCTTATTTCACATTTGCTTAACCTTAAAAATAAAAAAATGTCTCATTCCTGTGCAGAGAAAGGTTATTTTTATAAATGTACTACCTAAGAGGAAAAAGGAGGCAGAAAATTCTGGAGGGAAGATGTCATGAAGCGAGAATCTATTATTTAGTTGTCTCTCTCACCACACTCCCCAAAACATTTTATAATGGGGACTCCCATGTTGCGGTGCCGAGGCCTCCTCTGTGTACCTGGATATGCTGTCTCTGGAGGCTGTGGAGTCTTGGCTCTCCATGCGGTAGCCTCCTTGCCGTCTTTGGACCCTGGAGGAGCCCGAGGCCGACTCGTCCTCACTTAGCTGATCCATACTAGCCTGCCTGGACATGTTGAGCCTCATGGCCTTCTGGTAGAGGGCGTGGATGCTCTCTCTGGATGGCACATTACCCTGGTAGGAGGAGTGGAGTTAATCATTTCATCGGTTCTTTTAATCGCACTAATGTCCTTGAATTAGGTTAAAAATAGTTTTAAAAAACAAGACCAATTCTAACTTTTAAACTGCTGTTAAAACTAAGTTAACTCTTCTTCTACATGTCAAAAGTCAATGTGGAGGTTCTTGGTACCTTTTTGACCTCTCTGGTCAACATGCAGCGCTCTATACGCAGCACAGTGGAGATGTCGATGTACTCCCTGCACACGTCGTTCATCCACTTGGTGAAGCTGTCCACCGTCGTCTGGAAGAGCACCCAGGTGAACTTTATGATGTTGAACACTCGCTTGATGATGTTGTCTGAGGGAGGGCATAGTTGTTTCAAAACCACAGTCACATAAATGAAAACAAAATTGGTGGCTCTAATGGCGTTGAGAAATAGCAGATTTTTTATGTTAATATGAAGAAATGATGCAAACTGACATTACTAAACTTCACAAAACACAATGATAATCACCCTCCTGTTATCCGGTTATCACAAGGGAAAAGACAGGCAAAAGATCTAATAAGTCCTATTTTGCCTTGAAGGGTCACTGTGGTTTGGAAGTGAAATTTCACCAAAACCCTTCCTGTAAAGAAGTGTGCTTATCCAACACCAGAATTTAATTTGAATCAGTGGAGTCTAAATTAGTGAAAATAGAAACCCATTACTCTTTTCACAGATTATAACTTGTGATCCTTTACATATTTGTATAGCTTTATAATAAGATGCTTATCACCATAAACCCCCCTTATATCACAGCCAAAGAAAGAGGATAAAAACAAACATACAAAAGTGATCAATCATGTATGCAGGTTCGTCATGATTATCTTCCTCATTCAGTATTTCTAGTCGGATGCTAGAACACGTTCAGACTCAGGAGGAGGAACTCAATAGCACAAATTCAAGTCAAACTTTCCTTGTAGATCTCATAAAAACAATTTTCTTGAGGAGAAACCAACCTGGACCACCAGACTTCTTGTTCTCTTCTCCTTTTTCTTGCCCATCTGAGAGTTCACCCACCTCTATGGCCACGTGACCTGCTGAAGTACAGTAAAGCACCTCACCATAGTTGAAATAACTGGAAATTCATTCCCACCCATATAAATAATGTTTATAGAGAGTTTTTTGTCTCTATAACTTCCTTACCATCTTTCTTGCTTTTTCGGTGTCTAACTCCCTTGGTGTATTTTTTCCAAAATTTGCGTTTCTCTTTGCCTCGGGCCCTCAGGGCAGCTTTGGGGTCTGTGATCCAGGCGTGATAAAGAAACTGGAGAACAGAGAGAAGGAGTTTAGTATCAATGATAGGATGTGAAGAAGAGGAGTCACTAAGGTCAATCATGCAAGAGCAACAACAAGCAAAAGGAAAAAATACCAATTTCAGGTGGTTTTGCACATTTTAGTCTATTACAGTAATTACAAATTATGTACATTTTAAAATACTACAGACCATTTTCAAAACAATACCTTAACTTTTCACAATAATTTCAATATAACAGCAGCAGCAGACTCACACAGTGTCCTTGAACGCACCAACAAGAAGAACTTTTTCAAAATAGTCCATTCAAAAGTCCAGTAAAAACTTTAATAAAACAACAAAGATGACCCAATATTCCCGGTGCTCCACTGCCAATCTCAAGCAAGTTTTTATACTCTGCAGTCTTATAATGTACGGTATGCCAAAGAAAATAGTCGGCAGTATTGTCAAGAATGAACACTTTTTCTGTTAACGTACTGAAACATGCACAACCACCAGTGTTACACCAAACACAAACAATGTCTTTTATCAGGCCAAAATGCTAACTGCTAATACTGTCGTTGCTTCACTGATGAAAACTCACAAATGCTCTAAGCTCAAAGAAGAAGACCACGAGAAAAGGTCAAAACAGACAGGAAACACTGAACACAACCAAGACCATGTCAGAATAAAGCTCCAGTTCATGCGTCCAGTTCAGTTCAAACATCAACATGCACAAGAGCAAAGGTCAAAGCATTTCCATTCCAGTTTGATGCTTTATGCCAAATTTGCATTCGCTTATGACATGGATAAACTCATGTATCACTGCGGTGTGTGTATCTGTTTAATATTTGGTTATTTCTGTTTGCTGTGGTGTTAGTTGTTACTTAAAGTGGCAGATGTTCATACAGAAAGCAAGCTGTGTTAGTTCTGGTGGTGAGTACCTTGCCTGCCTTGACTACACAATGCAGTATAGTTTTAGGCAGCTTAATGATAGATTTGGGCAAAGCCAGAACAGCAGAGACAAACTTCCCAATAGCTCGCTACAGGGAGACAACAGAGTGGGAGAGGATTAGTAGAAAATGATTTAATATTATTAGAAACAACAGAGGTTAACTGTGTTAGGAGACAGTGATCAAGAGAGGATTTGTAGTCCAGGATACTGTACAGGTAAATATACATAATTTACACACACATTCTCCTGAATGTTAGTATTCAAAACCTTTAGTCCTTTAATCCTTCATAAAAATAGTAATATTAGAAAGTAAAAACAATCCATTAAAAGACACAAAATTAGAATTAACAGCAAAATGTACATGTATGAAAAGCAAAGTTCACACAACAAATGTTTGTCTTAGCGATAAGTTGTGCGAGCTGTATTTTTTACTTTGCAAGCAATGCATCCTATTCTATTAGTTTGCATATAAAATTTCAATCTGCATGAGACTAGTAACTCCATCCACTGGATACAGTCAGTTATTCTTTAAATAACTGTGACAGAGGCAGAATTAAAATCTCATTTCACACTGAAACCGATGGAGAAATGAGCCACTACTTGTAGTCACCTGAAATGCCGACTTCTTTGGCAGTTCATCGTCTTTTTTCTCCTCCTCCTCATCTTCCTCCTCACTGTCAGTTTCAAACAAGTAATAGTCTCCACTTCTAACCACTGAGGGGCAGAGGGTAAAGTGAAGTTACATTCAGCCACAGAGTCTGAAGTTATTCATCGTTTTCATTAAACATTAAAATGAGGTTCAGAGAAGGTTTCCTTGCTGAAAGGAAGATGCAGGAAAAATCAAACGACTTACCATAAAATTCTATGTACTTCATTACATATCAAACATTTAGCTGAGTCTACAGTAAGTTGTGATATAGACACACTTTTAAAAACATCAGCGACATGAGAGGATGAAACAGAAAATGCAGAAAAAGCATCGAAAATGTTAGTATGACTCATATAACTATGAGCACAAAGCACAATGAAGGATGTCTATTAAAGACTCTTATTCCAGTAAGCACAGTCGCCTTTAAGCTACTTGACAGAGCAAGTGACTCCTGTCTACTGTAGTTAAGTGTCAGAAGCAATGGGATAGACAAGGCTGACTTATGTCCTTGAACAGAACCACGGTGGGCGGGAGGTGAGGGAGGATGCTGGGATATGGACATGAAACATCAAATGACAAAGAGATAAAATGGAGAAATAATTTGAAAATGTCATGTGGGGGGGTGGAGTACGATATGAGACATGAGCTCAAACCAAACAGGCAACCAATGTATTGACTCAGAAAGAGGCTGGTGTTTTTTTATTTACCACAAAGAGACTGTAAATGTCGTCATTTTATATATTTGATCACTGGTCCAAATTGTATTTGTCATTTTATTTCCTCCTTTGTAACACCTGTTTGGTGATCATGTCTACAGACAAAGAATGAATAAACCCTTTATCCTTTATTCCAGTACTGAGAATAAAGGCGAGTCGACTTCATATCTTTGCATGAAAATGTTTTACAAGAGTGATTCTCTACTGTGGGCTCTTTAGGTGCGGCCGATGGTGACGTTTATGTTTTAAAGAATGTCAACCGCCAGCCATTAGTCATTTTCTCTTTCTTCATCGTCTCACCGTGTCTATTTAAGGCAGCCCTGCACCAATGCTGACACGGTTTTATTGATCATCTTGAAACTGGAGTGCCTCTCCGCACACAGTGTACAGTTACACGAGAGCTACAGGTTACAAGGGCCCTTAAATAGAGACAGAAAAGGACTAAAGTCTGGATGGAGCAAGGTTACTGTATGTTGGTGCCTTCAGAGCCCTGGGGCAGTATGGGAATCCTCAGCGTTCTGGTCAAGGACACAAGGGCCAATCAGAGGCCCTGTTTACACCTGGCATTAACATGCATCTTGGGTGATCCAATCACAAGTGGACAGCTCCAAGTACAGCTGTGAATGCACCCAAGACCCATTGAGGACGCATTGAGATCCGATCGCTCAGACCACATTCGGAGATGGTCTGGGCCACATACGGCCACATTCTTTTAGCAGCGTACACGTGAATGTGTCCTGGGCCGCACTGAAGGACCGCCTACTTAACGGACGTCCTCTGCGTAAGCGGAAGTACATACTCATTCGCGCACCAATGGTGTCATATTAAAGTGCAAAACAACAAGAAGAAGCCACAACAAAAAAATAATTGTATTCATTTATTTATACTTACACGGTTAAAAACGCATTTGGTCTTTGCAAACGGAAATGATGCACGTGTTTATTTGCACATACAGCGGGGAAGTGAGATCCGATCACAAGTGGTCACTCGAGACGCATGTGGAGACGCATTCTAACACCAGGTGTGAACTAACGTACTTAGAGCTGTCCACTTGTGACTGGATCACCCAAGACGCATGATAATGTCAGGTGTAAACAGGGCCAGAGTGGAGGAAGAGAAAAAAGGGGATTTGGGGGGTCAACCTACTGGAAGCATGGTCAACCCACGGCCTCCACCACTGCTTTTTTTTGGTCTTGGCTTTCGTTCGCTGTGCTCCTAAAATTTCACAAATACAGCAATGCAACATTTCATAAGAAAATTAATTCCTCTGCAAACTTCAAGGCATATTTATAGTCTATTAAGCTGCGCTTTTAAATTTAAATACTAATAAAAAATACATCATTGCACAACATATGTTAATGAATTAGGTGGATTAGGCATTAATACACTCTAACCCATCGTCCTTGAGCACTACTAGCAGTCATATAACCTCAACACCAACTTTTCTAACATTGACTGCACAGAGAGAGGCCCTGCCAGCCTTCATCATACCATCATCATCATCCTCCTCGGGCTGGACGAGGGTCTGTCCTTCTCCAGACTCCTGCGCCATGCTCATCATCTTCTCCTTGCCCCTCTTAAACTTTTGCTGCCTCACCTTAATGCGCTCCATCCTGATTAGATCAGAGAGACAGTGAAGAGACACGAAGTATCGACACAGAGGAACATCACTGACAGCCTAACAGACTGACCATAAACATCTCCAGGCTTTACATGGAAATTAGTGTATGGTATGTAACAGCGGAGTGCTCATTAGAGCGGGTGAGTGGACATTATCAGAGCTCATGAGTAACTCCTGAGGTACCTGTAAGTGGTGGAAATACATTGACTTTATGTAGTATAATATACTGAGAGATGGCTTCCTGGAAACAGCAAAGATGGAGACAGGGGTTGCTTTTAATCCAGAACCGATTTTTTATGGTTTTCTGAATAATGTTTACTTACTTGCAGACTAAATCAGGCCTAATGTATATTAATCCGCTGCTGAAAATAGTCCCCAACAAATACACTATTTACACCAGTTTGAGGAACATTTGCTAAACACTACAGAGCCCAGCTGTTTTGGAAATTACTGAGCCTTTTTTAAAATTAAACTGTATATTTGTGACCTGTCTTTTTCACATCTCCAGTAGGAATGAATGGGCTTGGGAGTGCCACAGACAGTTGAAGAGTCTAGCACATTGGTTTTGGTCTTTTCAAGGAATTTGTTGACATCATGACAGCTACAGGATAATGCCAGGTTTATCCATGAAAATGAAGTAAACCAACCAATCACAGTAAGAATTGGGCAGCATAGAAAAAAAGTTTTTTTTAAATCCAACATCCCAAAAAACTGCAATAAATCAAACTGTTTTTTATACTGAAAATGCTTATGAAAAGTGTCTTCCAAAGAGTGTATCATAGGTTTTTGACACAGCTCTTGTATTTTAATTGGTCCTGGAGTAATTCTAAATAAATCTGCTGTATTAACTCTGGTTAATCTAATCCAGAGGAAGACAGCTGCAGGATTTTTTGAAGTTATGTGTATGTCAGTGTATACATTTTAAAAGTCATTTTAGGGGCAAAACCTTCTAAAATTTAAATTCCAAAACTTCCCCTAGTATTGGATATTCTACACAAAAACCTCAAACCACAGCATTGCACAACATGGAGTGAGTCAAATATTTGGAGTCTCACTGTCTCTTTAGCTGCTCCACAGATTTGCGCTCTTCCTCTAGTCTGGCTCTCACCGCCTTCACTATAGTGGCCTGGAAAAGCTCTGCCCCTCTGAAACACACAGACGCACCAGTGCATCAGTGACCAGTCAAATGTTCAAAACATCCAGTGTCAGTCACCCACTTGAATCAAGTGAAGCCAAGTTGAATCTCACTGAAATACCATTGTCATGAACTGCACGTTTCTTCTCACGCATGTTTCTGTTGTGCAAATTAAAGATTAAAAGTTAAACTTTTTCCAAACTTCCAGAGTTCTTACACAGAAAAGACAAAGTTTTCTCATTATACTGACACTGAACTCCAGAGCATATTATGAATTTGGCTGACGTGTTTGCTTGATACACATCACCAGTTTTTCTTTTCTTCCCTGTCAAAAGTCTGTCCATCTCGTACCTTACATGTCGTTCGCTTATTGAATAAATCTTGCAAACTTGAGTCTAGATAACCTTATAGTATTGGAGTGTCTTTATCATTCTCAAATAAATCATATACATAGACATGTTATGGCAGGAAAAGCCCTGCCGTCCTGCCGCAACAGATACAGTAAGCCTTTATAAATACTATATAGCTTAATTAGGAACTTGTTTTTACACATATCCCTCAAAGACATACAGTAACAATATTACACTCTAAGAATCTGAAATATAGAAGCAGCACCCCTGGGCCTCAGCCTCAGCTGTGTACCTGGATGCGAGGATCTGTGATGCTCTGATATCAGCCACCACGTGGAGGAAGTAGTAGCTCATGAAGACTCGTCTCTGCAGCAGCAGGAAGGCGAAGCAGATACTGTCCCAGATGATGCCGGCCTCGTCGCTGGGCAGCTCACAGTACTTATCAGCAGCTGGAATATACAGCATGTACAACAGTCGTATGCAATCTAATTTACTCAAATTCATTCTATATACTGACTTATTCACGCCGCAATAATTGATCAGTGGAATGAAAAAATCATTAATCTGCAAAGAATTCCTCTCTTTGAATGCAAGCAGCTGTGCAGTTGAAAATATTACTGTCAAAATGACATCAGTCTGATTGTGATTACCTCAGGTGAAAGTGAGGACATTTATATAAGTGTAACTTGCACAGAGTCTCAAGGACGTTAACGTAGACTATTATCTGTATTTTCTGATTGTGCATAAATATAAACTGTTTCACTGAGTATTGTGGCAGTGTTTTGTATTCACTGTGAATCTGTTGCCCAGTAGGATTAAGATAAATACTGTGCTAAACTAAATTGACCTGAAAAATAAACAAGGGTGTGGGTTTAATTTCAGCTTCTTGGGAAACACACATAATCTGGTGCAGCAAATCACACCGACATGCTATGTTTGACGAGTAGTTGTAGACAAAATGGGTATTTATGCTGCTCCTAATATAAAAAAGGGGATATCTCACCTTCTTGTGTTTTCATAAGATCCACAAAGAAGTAAAAAGATTAGTCCACTCACGCCGGTTGTCTTGGTTGATGTTGAGGTTGTATTCCTTGATGGTGCAGGCCAGACTAAACAACTGGATCAGCCAGCACTGGTCCTCAATCAGAGATTTGATGTAGCCACAAGCCAGGATCTACGAACAATTATCCTTTATTATATACTTGAATACAATTATTTTATATAATTATATTACATATTTAAATATCTTTGTTAACATCTTTAATTTCACATAACCCACATGCAGTTTTAATATGAACTCTGGTGTACACATTCATGCAGACAGATGTTTTAAAATATAAACATTATAATGAATCATATGCACAGAATGTAGGATTTGTCTGTCACATAGTTAATTAATTGATCTTGATATACAATTTGAGATAGACTACTCACAGACAAAATGTTCTTCATGGTGATTACAAAGATGTTGTAGGCGATCAGGAAGTCCCAGTAGTGGAGGATCTTTTTGATTGGTTTGAGCAACAGCTTACCACCAAAGAGCAGGAAGTAGAAGCAGGCCACCAGGTAGCCCATACAGAAGATGCTGATGCGCGTGGTCCCCGTGATGAAGATGATGGTGAGGACGAACCAGAACAGGTAGCTGAACATGATGACCTTCAGCATGTCCAGGTAAGACCTAGAGGACAGTGTTGAAATCAATATGTCAGCGCTATTTGTCCAAAAGGGATCCAAATTCAACAGATAAATTATTTGTTTTTTTCTGAAGCCTTGCCAGCTCCAAATGTCAAGGAAAGGTTATTGTCAGAAAAATCTGAACTTCAATACCCAGAGGTGATGTAAGCTGACATCGGTAAACACAACATACATGTCAGCAGAAAGGGAAGAGGGTTCACACATTATTCTAAAGCAGTTACCCCAACTGCTAGCCCTGTAGTGATACCTGATACATGTAAACATAGCATAAATTAGCTGTTTTTATTATTGTACATATCTGTGGCAGTTCATTAACAAGTTTAACAAGGTATAAACGTGCTGTGTATGCTATGTAGCTGCTTTTAAAATTAGCTGCTGGTATTAGTATCAGTATTAACTGCCAGCGATGGCGATTTCTGCTTTCTGATTCAGAAATCAGAAATTCTCTGATTTCCTGGCTGAGTTGAACAGCTTTCCCCACTCAGCTGACGTATTCATGGTCTTCGTGACACAACGTGAAGACAGCATCAAGTTTACCACCCCGGCTGGTCTGTGATGTAAAGTGAAGTAAAAATCAAGGGCTCACTTGCTGCTATTTAGGAGGATGTTTGTATTTTGCTTTTAGTTTTTTTTTTCATGGTTATTTCCTGTAGGTAGAGAGGTGTCTGTATCCAACATCAGAATTTAATTTAATCTTATAGCATCTCAATTAGTTATAATAATATAATAATCTTAACTCAATGGCCACTTACTAGCTTTTCCAAGAGCTTTCAACCGTCTCTTTTCAACGGCAAATGAAGACCATGTTAACCACCTGTTATTACGTGACCAGAGTGCCATACTTTGGTCACCTGATGACAACAGAACCAACTCCATGACGTGTGGGCAAACTCCATTTGCTGATGAAAAGCATGAGATGTGGTTGAAAGCTCCAGAAAAAACTGCAAAAGTGGACCTTGAGTTCAGAAACAATTTTTCCCAAGGTGAAGAATGAACTTTCATGTTCACTCTCGATTACTGCAGAGAGACAGACATATATTTACATAAACATTTTGCCAAATGTAGCTTTATTGTTTATGTTTAATAACATTAATTTAGTCACATGAAGTTGGACGTAAACAGCATGGACCCCAGCCAGCTGAGCTAAGTTGCTAATAAGGATGCATGTTTACCACATAATAAAAGTCAAAACAACATTTCAGTTCATTCTGTTGCTGTGTGCACAATCCGCCCATCAATCACACTTAGTGTATCACTTAGTGTCAGGACACCGGTAGGAGTCTGATCAATGAATGAGAACCAGAGCCGAAACCCGACTCCTGTCACTCAGCACAGGTACACTACTGCATGTCCTGCGTGTGTCTAGCATGCTAAAAGCATGAGTATGGATCCTGTGTTGTCATGTGAGAGGCCAATAATATGATGTATGGGCTGAAAACATAGGAAGCAACGTGCATTAATTTCATGGAAAACATGGGACCACAACAACAGCTGCACTGTTTAGGAAGCAGCTCTGATGAAGTGGGTTTGCATCGGACGATGAGTTGATGGGCCGGAATAGCTGAGTGAGTGTCCTTCTTCATCAGGGGGAGAAAATACCTTTTCCATACTTAAAAGCTATTTATTGAGTTAGAGTACAGGGCAAAAGCGTCTGAGTCGCGGAGTGACGGACAGAGTGTTTTTGTGGATTATGGATTTCTCCCCCACCCCGTATCCGTAATTCGATCCTGGAGGGAAACGATGGAATAAGTGCAGAGCTGCTGTGGCATGGACAGACGGGCTGTACAGCTCTCTTTCTCTCTACAAGGGCTTGTTGATGGACACAGAGTGCGTTAATAAAAGACTTGTCCACTTTGCGCATCAAAACAGTGGAATGTGAAGAGCACATAATCAATGACTGTGGACAGGTCAGGATGCTCTCGCTGTCTTTCTAACCTGCTCTCTAGTCTTCTCTCTTCACTCTTTTTTTATGTGCAAAGTCAGTATCTAGCTCTAGATTCAAATATCGGACGACAGCCAAAATTCTGAATTATGTATACAGTGAGTATTCAATAACAGCTCTCACTAAGCTACTGACATGAGCTACTGTCATCTGTCAGTTTTTTTCTTACCTTTATTTATCTAGGATAGATAAGATTTGCTGAGCGAGTATGTTCTAATTCAGCACCACCCTTCTTAAGATTTCTACAGTTACACAGTTAGCAGCCAAGTACAACAACAGTTTTGAGCTGCTCGACTAGAGAGGCAGAGGTACACAGTAAGAGTCTTACTCAGATGTACCTCAGTGGTTGTTGCTGAAATTGGGAGAATGATTGGGAGTAAGACAGGCAGTACTTACTCTGTACTAATTCTGCACTTACAGAGTACTTACTCTTTAGCTGCTTGTGGCCGAACACTGTGTTATGAGAGCTGAAACAGTAAAGTTGTGGCCAGATAGCTAAACAATGGGCTGAAACTCGCTATAAAGCTCCGTAAAGCCACGTGGAGCTGCAGATTCAGGTGATAATTCTTTGTAGGTTCATCACGACAAGCAACCCCTTTCACATTCTCACACTGTTTTCACATTGCCATTTGAGCCACTTTAAATGTTTTATTTAAACCATTATCTCATTTACAAAAGAAAAATAAAATCTGACAGGTCAAAAAACCTGAGTAGTTATCCTGCTGCACTTTTGATGACCAAAAATCAAACATGTTTTGGCTGGTGTTTGCAGATCACAGTGGATCCAGAAACAGATTGAATGTTATGATTGTTATTTTCAACATTTCTGAGACCATTATAAATAACATTACAGAATTTAAACTAGCATCAGCATCTACCAGGTAGTCTGATGTTACATAAAATAATTAATTTCCTATGCGGCACTACATTTTCGTACCAGTGTACTATCCAGTAAACCACAGAAAATAGATTTCAAGTTAATGTTCTACTATTAAAAAGGTATAAACAAAACTTTAATTCTACATAGATACCACAAGTCTTCATGCTTAAATCCAAATTGCTGCTGTAACCTGATTTCTTTGGATCAATATATGATATAAATATTAACTGTTTTGAACACATTTCACTTTTGACTTAAATTTAGGCATCTAACATCATTAAGCATCAATTAAGCCGGCTACTTCACTTCCTTTCCATTTCAGTGTCTTGTGGTCCTCCATGTTAATGCCCGTTCAGCTGAGCTCCAATGGCACCAAAATTATGACAACTGTCTCAAGTGAATCTAATGTAAAATCTAATTTAGGTGTTGAAATACAAGTATGGGAGCCATTGTTCCACATAATCCATATACTGTATTAATGTAGCCCTAAAAGGAACACATACTCGGGCCACTTCCTGCTGCAGTGTGAACGCAGCATCAGTGTAAGTTGCTGTACCTGCAGTGGATGAAATCGGGGACGGGGTTGTGGACGCTGAAAGAGGCTGCGTCCAGGTCTCTGCAGATCTCCACATTGTCTCCAGCCATGAGGCGGACTGCCGCCTTGTTCTCATCGTCAAAGACCTGCTTCTGGAGAGAGGCACACAGCAGCAACATGAAGTCATCTAGAAAAGAGGAGAGGAGAGGAGAAATCTCATTTCTGCTGAACAAAATCTTGCCAATACTGATACTAGAAACTATAGTGTCAATCATCACCACTACATATCTACAAATGAGAAAAAAAGTGGTTCAAATTGATCTCTAGAGCTACACAGATACACATACAGATGAGGAACCATGAATTGGGTTTGGTGTGGAAATCTGGAACATAGAGCCACTTGACCACATTGGAGTCTGTAGAAGAGTTGGGAAACCTCCAGGGATAGTCTGAAATTAAAACATACATCATTATAATAAGTTATACGTGTAAACAACATAAAAATGTCAGGTTTATTTGTGGAGCACTTTAAATAAAACGACTGGCAATAAGAGCTTTGACATGGTAACAAATAAAACAGGAAAAAGTACATCACAAAGACATGGGAACAACAGCTTTTATATCCTTGTACGTTGTATTTTTGTAATTATGTGAAACAATTTAAGGCCTCAATGTTCTTCTGGACCAAGATATGTATTTAGTGAATAAGCAATTTTGATCCTACAACTTAATTTACAAGTAGTACATGTTCTTTTAACCCCGCCACCACCCCAGCATCCACCTGCAGGCTCCTGCTGGGGGGTTTAAGATATTTGCTCATGAGGTCGGAGCCTAGATGCCAAACTCTAACTATGTTCTGCTGCTATAATAAACATTTCAAACGTGAGTTGTCGGACTAAAGTGAAAACAATTTAGATAGTCCATTAAAATAACTAACATTTGTTGTTGTCAGCTTCTCAAATGTAAAGATTAGCTGCTATTCTGTTATTTATATCATAAATTCAAAACTGTGGCTGTGGGACTATTGGTCGGACAAAACAAGTAATGAAAATAGTCATTGATTGTGGCCTGAAATCGTAGAAATACCTGGCTATCAATCACCTTTCTGTGACTGACTGGTTATTGTAAGTACAATCTGGCCAAGTGGATCACACAAACCTTTACAGGCTGCAGGTGGGATCCCGATGCAGACAAAGTACTGGAAAGTCAGCATGCAGGAAAGGAAGCAGCAGTACTTGGGCCAGATCTCAGCGATGGCTTTCCTCCTGCGTTTATACATGACTGCTATCAAGGCGAAGGCATGAAGCATGGCATAGAAGTCCATACGCTGCCCGATTACATTGACCACCAACAGCAGGCACGTCTGAGGGAAACACATGAAGAATATACAACGTGACGTGACGGAGCTAACAGTCAGTATATTTTTAGCTCTTTTTCACTTGTCTCTACCTCAAGTCCAAACTTGTAGAAGAAGTAGTTGATGAAGTATTTGATGAAGCTGATGATGCCGCTGTCCAGATGCTGCCGTGTGATATCATGGAAGATAATCCTGGCAGCGGGAGGAGTTAGTTTGTTCCTCAGTCTGAAGAATTCCTGATGGCGGTAGATGGTCACCTCGAATGCTAACAGAGCCAGCATCAAGAGGTTGTTCTGCACAGAAAGTGAATGTATTTCTTTTGTTGAAAATACATGCAGACATTTTAAATAACTGACTGGTTGATTGACAGAATATTGAAATTATTTTACCAAATAAAAAACATAAAGTTGTGTTAAAGTTTGGCCACTGGCTAGACTTAGTAGCCATTTTTAACTTATTACTTTAATTTCTGGCAACTTGTGATGGATATTCGTCATATTTTTTGACATTTTATACCCAAAAGCTCAGTATAAATATACTGTAATCAAAGTTTATCTGCTTTTTTATCTTAACAACATTTTTACTTCATTAACATAATATTGGAGGCCCTTCTGATGAAGAAACTACTCTTTTTGCTGCTGTTAAAAGGAATACTTGGACCGTGTGCACTACAGGACTTTGTGGTTTTCTGGGGGGGTTACACTAGTGACTGATTCTTGGCCAGGCGCAGTGACTTCCTAGGGTCATAACAACCCAACAAACTGTTGATTTTTACACTTCGGTTTTTGAACAAAGTAAACAATAAGTAGAGTAAAATGTGTTAATAAGTGAGCTTTAGAGATGTTGGTAGGCAGATTTTGTTACCCTTGGACAGAGTCAGGCTATCTGTTTGTACCCGTTTCCAGTCTTTGTGCTAAGCTAAGCTAACCTGCTGCTAGCTCCAGCTTCATATTCAACGAACAGATATGATAACGGCATCGACCTTCTCTTCTAACTCTCATCAAAAAAGTGAAAAGGTGTATTTCCCAAAATGTCTCACTATTCCTTTAACTAATTCCTTTATTTTCACGATCATAATTTGTTACATTATTCTTCCCATCCTGTGTGTACTGCAAACTTTCAGTTGATGAATGTTTCCACCCCTCACCCTGAGGTAGCCCAGCAGGTCATCAGACTTCTCCAGGCCCACCCACATGGCTGGATCCACAGGTTTCGCATACAGCAGAGATGTCTGCATCTCAGTCTTCTGGTCTTTTGAGTAGCTTCCTGGCTGTGGACAGAAAATATAATAATAAGTGTTGTTGTTTCTGACGAAATACAAACTTGCTTTAAAAAGGTATTACTGTGCCATGCCCTCCCAGCTGTGATATTTGCCACTAAATAAATAAAAAAATCTGGATGTACCCTCTTGTTATATTTACCATAGAGCAGTTCTTGGAGTACGATGGTGGGTTTATAGACTTCAGCTGGTACAACATTTTGCATACGATGATGACACACGTCCAGACAGTACAAACACTGGAGGCAAGGGGCCGATACTGGCTGTAGGGCAGTGCGAAGGCCCAGGACACCAGGAACACATAGTTGAACAAAGACACCTGCACAGGAGACAATACAGGCGATGAGGACAAAAACAAGAAACCAGCTCACATAAATCCTTTTTCCACTGACATTCTCCTTGTACATGTTTTACAACACTTTTACACTGCACATTAAATAAAAAACAGGTGAAAAATTAAAGATCATTACATTACATAAATCTAAGTCTTTAAAAGTGAGTATTAATATGAAACTCCGATCAAGGCTTTTTTTCCATCCATCTAGTAACAGCTATAACAATTTGCCCAAATACCCCCAGGCTATTATCTGGCTTGTCTGCTTTGTAGTAGACAGTCCTGGTTCAAGCTGGCTCAGTGTTAGAGATCTTATTTTATACAGTGTCTGAGCAATAAAATCAACCATGAAAATTTGAGCATTACCTAATGTAACTGTAGGTACTTGTGATTATTGATATAATAGCTCGTCACCTCACAATTGTATGAAATGTACTTAGTTGTGGAAGATGACATGACAGTCATTTATGTACAAATGGCCTCAGGATGCCGCTGTCATTCCTTTTACATATTGAGTCAGACCACAACCTACTAAAAACCATGTGTGGTTTAACATTGTGCCAGTGTAGTGCTTGATTTCCTGGATAAAATCCACTTTGAGTGAATCCAGAATGAGGGTATCTGGCAGAACTTGTAACGTGCACAGAAAAGGAAAAGCTCTCTTAAAGGGTCAAACTCCAGCAACACTTTTAGTTCAAAAGCAACTTTATTGTCACACCAAAATCATCATAAAAAATAGCTTTCAGTTACTGTTTAAACATCAGTCACTGCATCTAACATGTGCCAAGTTAAGAGCAACATAAGCAAAGCGAAGAAGAATGGTGAACTTGCACTTGGAGTGTTTTGATTCTGGTTTGTCCAAAGTGGATTTAACAATGACATTAAACTCTTGAATGTGTATTTCTCCCATTTATCTGTTTTATACACACATTAAGACAGAAGAGAATTGTGGATAAGATTTCTTTCACGATTTTAAATGCAAACTCAAGGTTCAAGGGCAAAAAAAATAACTGCAGGAACATCTGGAAGCCTTAAACGTTACCACCTATGATGACGGGCTACTGTAAAGCTGACCAGTCAAATCACTCAATCAAGCTCAGATACAATTCATTAAGCGGACATGACTTCCTGTTGTTGCAGAAACATATCTCTGTCTTTAATTGTACCTCAGCCTGTCATACCTCTTTGACACAGATAACGACAATGTAGCAGGACACGATCTTGATGATGTGAATCTCCAGCAGCCACCAGATGAACAGCTGCAGTTTGTGGAAATACTCCAGGAACTTGAGGAAGAGCACGGTCAGACGGTCGACCACCAGGTGCCATTTATTCTTCAGATCTGAAGAGGAAGAGATAAAAACCAGACACACTTAAATGGAAAAACAACAAGACTGAAGAGGTGCAAATGGAAAGTGTTTCCAGGTTCCACCTCTTAATTACAGCAGCGTGTCCCCTGTTTAAACACTTTTATCCCTCTTCTGGCATTTTGCTTACATGTCTTCTAATAAACCGACTCAAGCTGGAACAGAGTGATAATATGATTCTCTCTTTGCACTTCAGGAATAAGTCTTTTTATTGTCAACAAATCACATGAAAATACCAAGTAACCAAGTAAAAGTGTTGTCTGCATAGCCAAAGCCTGATATATCTTATTCTTCTTTTCTATAGAGCTCTATTGCTGTCCAAAAATATTAAAGGCAGATAAATGAGCCACATTGTTGCACTGGTTGACATGATTCTTCATTACCATTATAGTAATTGTAGCCATTTTAGTTTGTTCTGAATCAATTCCACATACACTGTCCCGCTGCCATAAATGCATATTAAAATAAAATAGACCCTGTTTTTGCCAGTTTTATCCTTCAAGTCGTGTCCTGCATGGTTAAGATTGTATTTCAATACATATTTTTCAATAAAAAATACACTAAAAGTCTTACCAAGCTACATCTAGAGGTTGTCAGAGACACATTTGATCACAGTAACTATAAGTTATAAATACAAATCATTAGAGCTGAAACAACTGGTTGATTAATCTATTCGTCCATCAAAAGAAAATAATTTTTTAACAAAACATGGCAAAAATTCAGTAATTCCAACTTCTCACATGTGAGTGTTTTTCTGTTTGTTAGTTTTTTTTGTCTTGTATTAAAGTAAACTGAATACCGTGGGTTTTGCAGTATTGGTTGGCAAAACAAGATATCTGAAAATGTCACCCTGGGCTTTAGGTAATTATTATTTGCAGGCATTTTAGAGGCCAAATGATGAATCACTTGATCAAGAAATAATCTGTAGTTTATTTGATAATGGAAATCATCTTCAGTTCATAGGAGGCATGTACATGGAAATTAAATTGAACCAGCATGCAAATCAGGGAATAAATTAGGTATTTATTGTGTGTTAAAGGCTTCAAATGGAAGTGGTATGTATGACCATTTCAATCCCAGGTGTTATTGGGGCCAATGTGACAGCTAAACATGTGTTTTACGTGTATTCTGAGACCGTAAAATGTGTTTTCCCCCATATACAGGATGTTAAGACGTATGGAAACGTGCCTAAAATCTGCATTACGATTCCCAAACTGTTGCATTAACTACGTGCGAATGAAGACTTAATATTTGGTTTTATATTCTCACCAACGATATAAAAACAAGTCAACAACAAACAAACAAGTCACAGTTTGGTGGTGGGTATAAAGCCATATTATCTCAGGTTTTAATAGAGGCCTCATTGTTTTGTTAAGAAACTCTGAGAAAGCATATATCTCGTATAGCTTGCAGCTCATTATAAACCGAGAGGCCCTGCAGGGTTGTGTTTTATCACCTATTTTATTTTCTGTGTATATAAACAACATTTTAATTTAAGACCAGTGTGACTGTCTGTGTAAATATGCTAACGGTGCAGTGTAAGTTGGCCTTAGCAGGACGGTGTAATGGGTGAAAGTGAGCACTTGAGCTACGCGCTGTGTCAGAACAGAAAACTGAAGGTAAATCTTACTGAACCCAAAAATCTGCAATACAAGGTGTTTTTTACAGCTTTGCTAGGGATGATTAACGAGTGGTTGGTGAGAGTGCAGGCAGCAGATACTTGGGCAGCAGACTAAGCTTCTCTAGGAGAGCTTTGGCCTTTAAAGATTGTACAAAATATATGTCTTCTGAGCAGACTGAAGAGCTACATCTGAGAGGAAAGGTCTCTACACTCATGACTAAAAGCGCTCTGTGCTGCTACATAACAGCACATGAGGCTCAGCGGTAAACACAGTCAGAAGGGTGAACACGGCCAGCTGCGTGGCAAGCTTTAATATACTTCATCATCATCGCACACAAAAGCTCACATGAGATGCTGCAGTGTTTAAATACAACTCTGAGCAAACACAGCCTCTAGATGAGCTTTTTTTTAATAATATGAATCTCAGGCACTTTAAACATGATTTAGGAACATTGGGAGAGAGAGTAATGACATGCCGATTGCCCCCTCGTGGCTGGCTGCAGTGCAGTATAGGTCATAAATCCCGCCCCCTCCATGTTAGCGGATGGGACATGGGCCAAACTGAAAAGTCAAAGCGCACGTCAAATACATTTTTTCCAAAGATGGTTTCTGTCATTATAGGTAGTTTTTAATCACACGGTTTGTTCAAGTGTTCATTTTTCTGTTAAGTTTGGTTTTAATTAGTTATTTGATGCTATAAAAAGCATTTAAGTCCTATTTATCAGATCGATATCAGTTTGTACATGTTAACAATGAATCCTCTATGCACACCAACGTTAGTCAAGGAGTTCCACAAGGTTCTGTGCTTGGACCAATTCTATTCACCTTATATGTGCTTCCTTTAGGCAATATTATTAGGAAGCACTCCATAAATTTTCATTGTTATGCAGATGATGTTATGATGAATCCTCTATGCACACCAAAGTTAGTCAGAGTTCCACAAGGTTCTGTGCTTGAACCAATTCTATTCACCTTATATGTGCTTCCTTTAGGCAATATTATTAGGAAGCACTCCATAAATTTTCATTGTTATGCAGATGACACCCAATTATATTTATCAATCAAGCCAGATGAAACCAATCAATTAGTTAAACTTCAAGCATGCCTCAAGGACATAAAAACCTGGATGACCAGCAATTTTCTGATGTTAAACTCCGAAACACATTATCTAAAGACATAGTTACTCTAGATGGCATTGCCCTGGCCTCCAGCACCACTGTACAGAATCTTTGATCAGGATTTGTCCTTTAACTCCCATATAAAACAAACTTCAAGGACTGCCTTTTTTCACCTATGTAACATTGCAAAAATCAGGCACATCCTGTCTCAAAAAGATGCAGAAAAACTAGTCCATGCATTTGTTATGTCTAGACTGGATTATTGCAACTCCCTATTGTCAGGCTGCCCCAATAAGTCCCTTAAGACGCTTCAGAATGCTGCGGCACGTTTACTGACAAGAACCAGGAAAAGGGATCATTTTTCTCCCATATTAGCTTCTTTGCACTGGCTCCCCGTAAAATCCAGAATAGAATTTAAAATCCT
>LKNJ01000101.1:7538-259571 GCA_002120245.1 Maccullochella peelii | reverse complement strand
GCACACATCATGTAAAGCCCTTAACCTGTTTGAGCACAGAGATTGCATGTAACCAGAGAACGGTCGTCCACACATCATTTGGCATATTTTAATTAAATATGAGGAAGAGGTAAGCATACATGGACTGAAAGGAAACAGGGAAATCAGTAATATAAGTTTCTGGAGTGGCAAGTTAAAAAGCATGAAAACTGTTTAGCTGTACCTTTCAGTTCTTCTTCACTGGCATGTTTTTCTTCCTTGTCCAAATCAATGATGTGCGTCTCTGTAATGTACTGGAAGCAAAGATTTAAGGTGACATGCCTTCATCAGTGGAATCCCAAATTATGCAATTATGCAAGAATAATTTAAGTGAATAAAGACTGTGTTAGATAGATGCAGATATGAGAAAAAACTTTCTCCACAGGTGCTGGCATGTACTTCAACAAAATACTCAGGAAACAACACGGAGCACGAAGGACATGCAACCGTTATAAAAACTGAAAATAGAGCAAATTTTAAAGTGAAATGGTCAGACGCAAAATGTCCTTCATCTAAAATAATGTAATTGAGCAGCAATGCATTGTTTTTACCTGAACATCTATTTTGTGAGAGGAGGTTGTACATGGGAGCCCACCTGGAGATGCCTATAATAAAATGTAGAAAGAATGTCAATCAATGACACATAGCAGCCTGTCTGTTGCCTACTGCCACCTGCTCTCCTTGAACCTGTACTTCATCTGTGAAAACAACTCAAAACTGTCTATAAAACCCTAGGAGCTAAATATACTGAGCAAAACATAGAGAAGAAGATCCTAAGTATATTGAAAGGCTGCATTCATTGAAAGATTATTACATAGGAAGAAAGGGCTGAAAATGATATGGTCTGCGAAGGTGTCATATCAGCATACTTCCGCTGGCCATGTTGATGTTATGTTTTATTGTTTTAAATGGCTGCACAGAAGGAGCTTATGGGAATGACACTCACTGCCAAGTCATCTCACACAAATTTCAGAACATACTTACGGTTTTGGGAAGATTGATGACTCAGCTTCATTAGTCAAGGCACTTCTTAACAAGGCAACAACACGCCTGGCAGCATTTTGTAACTCTGCCTGTTATACAGACATAAACAAAATATAGTAGCTTGACTTTCACAATCACAACGAAAAGGCATGCTAGCTAGCTGACGTCACGTTTACCCAGATCTGCTAGCTATAACGTTATGTTGCAGGCAGACAGCCGTTTCACAGTCTTATGATACCGTGGCTAGTAATGCAATGTAAGGTATTAAATATCTTAATTACCTGTCAAGCAAAGGAATGATACACTATGTTACACCAATTATGCATGAATAATTTTCAAAGACATACCTCCTTGTGGTTGGTCATGCTTCGTCCTGGCTCTCCCGCTTTGATAACCCTCTTCAGTTAAAACGTCCAATCCTAAAAGACGAGGATTGTGACCAATGATATTTAGGGATACAATGGTGACTGGGTCCGCCCACTTACTGCCAAAAAGAAAAACCACTCGCGAGCGAGCAGGTGAAAGTTTTGCGAGCAGGAGAGCAATGATAGTAGTCGTGCACTCAGTCACTCGCTCCTTCCGATTCTGCGCACGCTCAAAGCATGGTTTTCTCCTCGCAGGCTACAATATTGCTCGTGCGAGCAGAAATATTCTGCGCGCAAGTGCAGTGAAAGCACTTGCAAAAATAGTATGCATGTGCAGCTGTTTGAATTGCGCACGCGAGGATCTCATTTGCCTGTGCGGATTTTGGCAGTGATATGCCGACATACTCCTCTCTCTCTCTCTGTTCCTAATTCCTCTCTTGCCAAAGGCCACTGCAGTCATTCACACAACAAGTCTAATGACAGAGATAAATAAGGAGTGGTGGAGAAAAGATGACAGAAAAGAAAAAGACCGAGGCACAGGAAAGTGAGAGATGGCCTGAGAGGAAAGAGAAATGTGACAGAGAGAGAGAAGAGAGATTTGAAGCATTAAAGCAGAATGGGGGGAAAAGAGAAGGAGAAGGAGAAGAAGAGGAGACGGAGAAATGACAGATGATGACATAAAGACACTTTATTGAAGTACTCTAACCTATCTTTTCTTTCTATCCCTTCTCTGTTTACATCTTTTTATCTGTATGATTAAGCTACCTCCAAACTCCCGGCTATGGAGGTATCTCTCGCTTGTCTTTTCAACTCTTCTACTCAATAGGTTTTAGAGCAGAAGTCAGACACCACTGAGTAAAGGTCAGCAATCAATAGCTATGTTTTCTTATCCGTCTGTCAAGTAATTTTATGTGAACTTTTGAAACGCTGAAAAGAAATACAGTGTAAATTAGATGTGTTGCTATCACCTGGGGTGAAATGAATAGACTTCATGAATGTAAAAAAGCATTTACACTGTTATTTATTTCTTGTGCTACAACCCTTCAAGCGGAAAGAAAGCAATAGTGTGGGGATTTCATTGACATTTGTTTTCTCCGTTAGCAAAACATTAGTTTGCATAAAAATGATTGGAAACTTTACTTATTTTCTTAATACCATGTAGAGCTGTGAGTCTCTAACTCAACACAGTTAACTTTACATTACAGTAAGTTGTGGTTGTTTTGATGTGAGCGCAAATCCATGTTTATGCAATGCTTTGTGAAGAACCACCTTACACTGAGCCTGATGTTGAGCTGTGATAATTAAGATTTTATAAAGATTTTGTGAGTTTAAGTTTGTGTTGGCATATGTTGCTTGTTACTCATGGGTAGAATCTGATTCATTGCTTTAATCAGAGTTTGTAGTTTTGTGGTTTCTCTACAGTTTGGCTCTGGTATTTATTGTCCCACCACAACAGTACAAGTTAAAAAAAACACATTTATGGTGTGTGTACGTGTGTGTTTGTGTGGTAACACATGCTGAAGTTTTTTCATTCATACTTCTGCCAGTGAAGTTGGTTGGTGCATATGTTCGCCCATCTTTGTCTCTGTCTGCAAAATACTTCAAAAAGTTACAAATGGATTTGGCTGAAACTTGGTGAACAGATCCCTGGCCCAAGGATCAGTTGATAAAATGTTGGCAGTGACCTCGCTCTGGGACTCCTGCCATTGTAAATGTTTTGTAGTTTATGTAGCTTTAACTGTAATATTGTTTTATGTAATACTGGGAAAGTCCAACAACCGGAAAGAGTTTGGCTTACAAATGTTCAACACTATTTTATAGCCTCCAATCACAGTACTAGACAATGGCTACTCTTTTGGGAAGGTCAAGCAAAACATTAGACATATAAGCTACTGTGTAAATTCTGCTAATTACCTATCGTTAGCAGGTTAGCAGCTTACCACTTAGTCCTACAATTAATTAGTTAGATTTTAAAAAAGTGTTGCAATAACTATTGAAACACTTACGCAGTTGTCAACTGCCTATTGTTTTATATTAGTTGGCTCCTTGGTTGTTTCTTTCAGTCAACAATCCATGAAACTCACTACTACCAGTGAGCGCTAACTGCTATTAGCTCTGTCAGTTACAACTGTTAGCTTCCACTGGCTAAACCGTTATCATCTCTCTAGCCCTAACATCTCATTGCTAGCGGTGTGGGTGAACGCAAGGTAAGGCTAGCAATGAGCTGCCAAGATAAACAGAGAAGTCAGTAAATCTTCCTGCCTGCTGTGGCTAGCAATGATAGGCTAGCTAGTATTTCTGTTGCTGCCCAGGTATCTTCCAGAAATGTGCATGCTGTACCTCATACAGTGCGGCTACCGCTAACTGGTGTTTATTTATGTCTTACATCATGACTTCATTCTCTGAGCTGATAGATGGTAAAATTTTCTTGCAACATCATTCACTTGGATACTATTTTTATAAATTACACTTCCAGACGACTGTAGTGGGAGTTCTGTCTTGCATGGCATTATTGTGCTAATTTACATTTCTAATTACGCACACGCTCATTTCCGTACCGTAATAGGTTTATGCATCATGTCATTTGCAACATCCTTCTGAAGTAATGATCATCTGGGGAATTATGTCATAAACAAGCCAATCTCATGAAAAGTATGAGTAAGTAAGGATTTTGGCTTTTTGCACAATGCATTACAATAATAAAATAAAGGAAATGAAACACATGAAACTTTGAATGTCAGTATGCTCACCTCGAGTGGTGTGGCACCACCTAAACCAAGTCAGTTATACTTAAGGTAATAATACAAGGACAGTGTAAAAATTTAACACATAAAACATGCACACATTAACAGGTCGTATGTCCAAACTATCATATTAGTTACTTAATGAGCACTATGCTTGAAAATCTAAAGTGAAACACATTTGCAGATAAAAGAGTCATATTTTCCTGACAGCACCTTTTAAAAATATGAAAATATTCTTGCATTATGCCCACGGATGTAAACCTCTACTGATAACCAGATTATACACTACATCCAGAAATAGATAGCACGTTGGGGGTTCAGTAGGGGACAGAGGGTTCAGCTGGAGGAGACAGGGATGAGATGGGAGTGTGTGAGAGCAACAAGGCAGAAGATGAGCAAGGAGGGCAGGACATGAGAAACCTCTGGCACCAAACTCATTTAAGGGAAAAAAAACAAGCATATGCTGTGCTGTGTGTGCAGTTGATCCTGAAGCTCACCCTTATGTAACATAGGTTGCATGTGTGTGGAAATAAGCAAGGAGTGGTTTTTGATTAGATTAGATGTTTCACTCTTGGCACTGCTGGCTGTCTAACCATTACTTTTATGTGCCTGTTCTTCCTCTCCACCTTAATTTTTTTCAGCTAAGCCAATGCTTGCCATATCCTTGTCAACAACAGCATTACCTCCAAGCCCCTGGGGCACATAAGGATCATTACTGGCCACCAAATATGGTGGCAGAGAGCAAACGCTGTGTCACATTACACAGAGGGTTCGAAAAGTCATGTTGATGGATCAATGCACCTCTTAATCTCCTACAACCACCATCTGTAACCTATCCTGGCTGCTGTGGTGGAAAATATCTGTGGTTGTGGACATGGTGGTGCAGATTGCAGCAAAGCCAGTGGGAAACATTCATATTGTCACGGGGCATTTAGGAGAGAGGACCCAGTCACAGACAGAGGAGAAAGCTTGGAGCAGGTTTTCACAGGATGATTGTACAATATGAACAGGTATTGGCAGGTAGGCAACAAGGTGAACGTACAGATGAGTCTGGGTTCGGGTCAGGTAACCAGAGGCTCAGGGAAACTGTCCATACACAGGACCCGATATCCAACCCAAAATACTCACAGTACTCACGATAAGGATATCCAAAAATCCACAGAACACCACAAGGAACAAAAGGAAAGAACCGGTACAAATAGGGTAGGGCAAACAAGGGAATCACAAGCAGGTGTACAAAGGAAAGCAGGTGAGACTAATCAACAGACAATCAACACAAGGAGAGACACTAGGCAGAAACACACCAGAACCAAGACAAACCAAAACTTCAAAATAAAACAGGAACAGATGAAGAGTCCACAAAATAATACTAAGAGTCCAAATCATTAAACTAAAAGTCCAGATCCTGACACATATTCAACCACACAAGAATCAGAGGGCGTTTACTACATCCACTGTCATCAGCTATTATGATATACAACTGAATTTCCTTGTTGGGAATCAATAAAGGTTAATTTTATCTTATACCATTACATTATAATGGGATATTGATGCCCGCATTGCACCAGCATCTACACAAACCTGGTATTAGGTTTCCTTTTAATGAAAACATAAATCTGTAAAAATGGCTTTTATCTGCTGGGCCAGGACCGGTCATGCTGTGCTCTCTCCAGCAATGACCAATCTTATCAATTAGCAATATTTAAGTTTTTCTGGATTTTCTGTTTTAAATAGTATATTTCTTTCAACCTCTCAGTTCTGCCCAATATGTGAGCTGTTCGATACCACCAATGTTACTGTAAACATGAGCATCACTCGTCCCTTCCATCCTCACCCTTTCTTCTGCTTTCCCATCATAACGGCATTACTTGAAACCTATTTGTATTCAATCAGTGTTGTAAGAACTACATTCATCACCCTCGATGAACCATTTGGTAATCAATAGAAGTGACGTTGAGAGGCTGGTGTAAGCAGTCAAAACTCACTCTTCCATTTAATACAGTTCAAACCAAGGGAATGTGGAAATCCGGCACGTAAAGATCTTTGATTATATGACCATAAAACCGTGGCAGCATTTTCCTATTTAAATCCACCCTGCTGGTAAATTAAAAATGTGTACAACTGAGAGGCAAGTCAGCAGAATAACCAACTACTGATGCTCAACTTGTTCAGCAGCATAACCAATCAGAAGATAGAGAGTGAATACTTTTACCAAGGCTTCATTGCCTCTAAATTTGTTATTCTAATAGTAGAAAATGCTTCTTATCTGCATTTACATCTACTGAAAATACACATAGTTATAAACAATCATGTGATACATGTTCCAGATTTTCTCATTCAGGAAAGTGCTCAAAGTTGTTCAAAATAGCAAAAATGTATGAAAGTGCCTAAAATCTAAACAAAAAATTGTGGTTCCACACCTGGTCGCACCAAAAAAAAAGAGAAAATCCATGGCTTAGTGCTGTAACTGTACTAATTTAATTGAAATCTCTTTTAAATCAGACCAGAACATCACCAAACAAATGCTACCAAATCATGAAAGGCTTGATGGATGTAAGAGCAGGTCAAAAGCAAGCAGATTTGAAATTGTGACTCAAATGTTTGCCCAACAACAGTTGTTACATCAAACTACACACAACCAATCATGCAGATCTTACAAAATTGCTATATCTAAGGTTATTATTTTACTGTACGATGATCACAAATCTGTCCCTCCTATACTTCATCCTCCAAATGTTTTCTGATGAGTGAGTGCACATCAAAGGTCAGCCAGCTGAAAATCTCCAAAATGAATCCCATGCTTTTAATAGGAAGCAGGCTTAACTGTGCGGATGAAGGTTATAACCTGAGCTGCATCTTCCATTCGCTCAAAAAAAGCAAGTGGGTGACTACAAAACATAAAGTACATACACACACACACACCTGAACACACATATACAGTATATCACTGAAACCACCTTTGTTTGCTTATGTGCGTGGTGTGTTGGCTTGTCAGTTATCTGGCTTGTCCAGTGAAATCCAAGGATAGCAGATTTTTTTTGTGTGTGTGCCATGAACAGTACAGTACACAATGAAAAAGCTCACCAATTATTTGAAAGCCTTTTGTCCTTTAGGCTGCAGCCTTTCCACAAACTCTAAATGAGGTCTCGAGAGATGAGTTCAAACATAAAATATTGCAGCTTACAGGTTTGCTCAAAGGACAGTGGCTACGAAGAAGAAGGGGAGAGAGACTTGTAGATAGATAGATGTGCGGATTAATTAGTGGTAGATTGGCGAAAGATGGATGCAGATAGCAGCAGATAATTGCACAGGTAACATACAGGAACCATCATTTGACAGTGCATATTGTGAAGCTGACAGCTCAGCAGACAGGTGTGAACTGTGAGAGATGTGACGCCTGAAATTTGTCTGTTAGAAGGTTCTTCGCACCCTGTTACATAAAATCAGAGCGCGCCTTTTTTCGCCATCTAAAGGCTAAAAACGACTGTGGTGGGAGATACAGAGCAGCTCCCACAAGTCAAATGAGATGAATATGTGAGCAACCACATTTTTTCTTTTTTTCTCGCCTGTCCCCCTTTTGTCATCCCCAGCCTCGTTTCCTCTGCCACTTTGTTCGCTTTCTTGGCTCAGCAACCTCCTTTAGTCTCTCTCTAGGGTGCAGTAGTGTAGTAGCCTACACTAGATTTTCTGTGATGTCTTTCTCTTCTCTCTTCTGCTCTCCTCGTTCATCAAATTGCACAAGCTCATATAAAGCCAGTTAATGAGGCCAGTGGGGGGTGGACTCTGCTTTCATTGCAAAAATGAAATATGATATACTCTCCATTGTGGCTTTAATAAACAGTTTTAATATGTTTATATAAAATTGTTCAAACTGTAAATGTACCTCTGCTGCCACTTTTCTACTGCTCTAACACTAATGCAATGCTGTAAACATACATTAAGAGCAAACGTTTCTGCAGCCTCTCAACATTTGAGCTCACTGTGTTATCAGTTATTTCAAATGACCACTTAAAACCTAATAGCACCAGCCTTGATTCAATATAAGCCCGCAGTCAGCATGCTGACCTATAGTATGAAGAAAGTGGCTGGTGCTTCTGCACTGTTTAATGCATAATTAACAAGTGAATAACTGGAAAAGTTAAAGCTGGGCACAGCTTCAAAAAGAGGACTCGTTTTTCTTCAAAACTGTTACAGAGACAGCCAATAACTCATCAGAGAGAAAGGGAGAGAAGTCATCAGTGGTACGACTCTAAGTGGACCAGCTGTAATTGTAAAATTACTCTCTTTTGCGAGGAGCTTTACACGCGCAAATGTGAGGTTTCAAATATCCTGAAGTTAAAACCTGCGACTTAAGAGTGACCCTCATAAAACCATCTTTTCACTGTAAAGCTGCGCAGAAAGCCTGCACATTATAGAAATAGTAGAAAATTAGTGTTTAGGCTACAATAAGGATAAAAACACCAAAGTGCAATAAGTTCGTTAGAATCGCTCCACTGATGAATACGGACACTTTGATTAGGCATAGAGATACAGTCATTTGTAAACACTCACAAATTCAACTAGTCAGTCGTTACATATAACCGACTGTATCTCGTTTAACTTTATTTTGACACGACGAGGAGCCAGACACTTGTTCTGCTCTCTCCGAGCCAGTTGGGAGATTTTCACTGCAGCTGTTTTACGCGCAGTGGCTCACAGCGCGCATCATCATCAGCAGAAGCAGAACGGCAGAAAAAAAACCCCCATCTCTTTTATCTCTTCAGCGCCTGCTTTCTACCACCGGCAGGGATTCAGTCGAGTTGTTAAAGAGAAATGAATTCACCACGCGTTGAGTTAACAGCGTGCCTTACCTTTGAGTTGTCGCGGCTTGGAGAAGTGTGGGTGAGTGTGTTTGCAGCCCCCCTATCCAAAATGGAAACTCTCTGGTCCTACTTGTTACCTGGACTCGAGAAAAAAAACACAAAAAAAACACTGATAACGTTTCTTTGTTGATGTGCAAAGAGCGTCAGAGAGGTGAACTAACCGCAGCTCCTGTTCTGGCACGACTGTCTGTTCTTCGGTGAGAATTAGTTTGCTTGTTTCTGACTGCCGCCCTCCCTCCCACTCACTCTCACTCACTCACCGTCTCCCACCCATGAGAAATAAATAATCTCTCTCTCTCTCTCTCTCTCTCTCTCTCTCTCTCTCTCTCTCTCTCTCTCTCTGTGCCTATAGTGGGCATCTTTGAATAATGTGAGATCATTATTAAGGGCTGCTGGAGGCCTAAAATGTGAGTCCTTCACCCCCCTCCAAACGCTGCATGCTTTTATGGCTTAACAAAACTGTCTGTCTGTGTGTCTGTCAGAAGAGTTGCTCCGGCTGTCCGGTGTGTGCGCGGGAGGGGGATTGGGAGAGGTCGGGATTAAACCGTGGGATTATACCTCAGCATTCATCATTTCATCTCACACACTGGAAGCGCACTGGTGGACAATGACATCAGTCTTTGGCAGACACAGACAAACAGACAGATTCATGTGGGTAGGGATGGAGTGAAAGGCAAGAGGGATGGAGCGATAAAGAGAACAAGCAATGAGAGAAGTAGGGAGAGGAAACCTCTCACCTCTTAGACTGATCCATTTAAATCTAATATTGCGTCATGTAAAAATCCATCAGACTACTAGCAGGGCGAGCAGGGCAGAAATGGTCACCAGGGTGGGATATTTCCTGGGTGAATGTGTGTGCTTGTGCATATGCAAAGTGGCTTCATGAAGCCCTGTGTGTGTGTGTATGTGTGTGTGTGTGTGTGTGTGTGTGTGTTTCTGTGTAGTGGATGCATACACACAGCCAAGTCGGTGTATGTGTGCCTGCATACTGACAGATGGCTACTGTAATGACGCAGGAACTAACTACTGGGTTTCTATGTGTCTGTGAGGTTGCATGCCTGTGCACATGCTTGTTAGTGGATTGTGTGTGTGTGTGTGTGTGTGTGTGTGTGTGTGTGTGTGTGAGGGGGGAGAGAGAGAGAGAGAGAGAGAGAGAGAGAGAGAATGTGAATGCTTGTGTAAGAGAGAGCAAGATTTTGATTTTGATGCAGAGGCAACAGATATCTCTTTTCTGTTCTAGCAGCCTTCTACCAAATCTCTCTCTCTCTCTCTCTCTCTCTCTCGCTCTCTCTTACACACACACACACACACACACACACACACACACACTCACACACACACACACACACACACACACACACACACTGTGTGGCATTATGGTTTCGCCTTTTTGTCCAGGTGCTTACAGACTTTTCCCACCGACATTCATAAGAGACCTTGAGTCTGCTGCAGCTTACATTTGTTGAAAATGCATTCATACAAAGGTGTGTGTGTGTGTGTGTGTGTGTGTGTGTGTGTGTGTTATAAACACTACGAAGAATAGACATATCAGCATGAAGTCTCATCAGTGAAGGTTTCTGGTGGTTTTGCACTGGCTACACCCACCAATATGGTGCATGTTTAGGCAAATTGTAATTACAAAGTTTTGACTCATAAACTTTAGCTTATCATGCATATCATGTATGTAGGGCGGTGGGGTGGCAACTACAGCCTCAAAAATGACCATAATATTGGATTAACAATGACACTCTCAAAATAATACTATATTTAAGCTTCACAACTATATTCAGGGCCAGGGTTGTTGTATTGTTTGCCTCCTGGGTATTGGATGGTGGTGGAAGGAATATTCAGATCTTTTACTTACTGTAAGTAAAAGTACCAATACCACAATGAAAAACTTTGGACTGAATATATTTTGTGCAATATTGTATGCGTTTGCCTCAAACAGTTGTTCAACTGAAACCATGTGAGAAGTTTGGAGGGGAAATGTCCCCAACTAGACACCGTTTTTTGTAAGAGGTCATAGGCCAAAAAGTTTGGTACCCACTAATTAAATTTTTTATTTTATTAATTTGTAAAGTAACTAGTAACTGTAGCTGACAAACAAATGCACAGTAGTGGAGTAAAAAGCACAATATTTACCTCTGAATTGTAGTGGAGAAGAAGTATAAAGGATAAAATGGGAATACTCAAGTACAGTACAAGTGAGTAAATGTGCTTAGTTACTTGCAACCACTGGCATTTGAATGATCAAATATCATGCGTGGATGTTGCTGATGACACTGGCGATATCAGATGTGGCCAAGAGAGCATCAGTGCAGAACTCCTAACTGGCAGGCAAAGAGGTGTGAGGTGACCATTATGTTTCATTATGAATCATCATCATGAGTCACTGTATTTGTAATGATAAGCACTGACCATCACCTCCACGAGTGCATCAAAACTAAGCTAGAAAACACTGTTAAAGACCCGGTCCACGTGCTGAACAAAGACGGTTTTCTAGCGAGACAGAGAGAAGAGGTCAACTAAATTGTGCCATTATAGCACAACAGAAAGCACAGCTGTAAGTAAAATGCATCGTAGCTTTGAGGACTCAGAGCTAACATCCCTGTGCCAAATGTGCCATTCGGAGCGGGCAGACTTCAAGGCCGGCAGCCATCTATGGGGGGCTCAGAGCTCTGGCTCTCCTTCACTCACTTCGTCACATTCTGCTTCTCTTTTCTCTCTCCTCTCGCACTGTTTTATCTCTGTCCCTTTGCTTTCTCTGCCCTCCCTTTCTGTCACACTTGGCTTTAACTCAGTGAATGTGTGTGTGCGCGCGCTTGCATGTGTGCGCGCGCTTGCATGTGTGCGCACGTTTGTGTGTTTAGATACTTATCAGGTATTATAAACCGCACAGGCTTGAATAGAGGTTATAAAACAATTTGTATTTTAATAATTATCATCGTGACTCGAGCACACTTCTTAGTGTGTGTGTGTGTGTGTGTGTGTGTGTGCACGTGCGTTCATCTTTTGAGCTACCGTGGCTCCCACTCAGTTGTCTTAACTCTCTGATTTAAATGCTTCTAATTGTTGTGTATACATGGGGTAATGGTTTGGTACATGGATTTACATGCACATTTTCTCCTTACAGGCTTAATTTAGAATTAAATCCCTAACAGCCTGCAATCTAGCCTTCTAGTGTATATTTCAAATTTGGCATCAAGTAATATAATGCTATTAGGGCTGTGACCATCTACTGCTTGCTCTCCGTTACCACGGTGTTGCTCAAATATGTGCAGGAATACATCCACAGACGCACACACAAATACACTTACTCACCATGTGTTTTACTGGATTGTCTCCCACTTCCTTTTGTCGGAAGCTTACCCTCCCTTTCCCCCTCTGCCATCCTGCTCACCCCCTATTCTTTCATCTCGCCTGCCCTCTTCTGCCTCGTTCTGTCACTCATCAGCATCCCTCACTCTCCTTTCCAATTTGTTTCCCCCCTCTGCTATCTCTTCTTTCTCTTTTTCTCCCATTTTTTTCCCCCTCAGTCTGTCTCTTAATACATTTTTTTTCTGCCTCTCCTTCTCCTTTTGTGGCCCTCCACTGGCCTTCCTCATCGGCCTGCAGGCCAGTGTGGGTCAGAGGCAGGTTGTAATTACTTCCCTCCTCCTCTGACAGCTATAGCGAAGGAAGAAAGAGAGAGAAAGCAGGAGAAATAGAATAAACAAAAAGATAAACAGACCGATTATATCTTCCCACAATCAGGGCTCAACTAAACCCTCTGATCCATTTCTTTTTTCACCACTAAAGGGCAAAAATGAATGTGAATCAGATGCATTTCTGTTATCTCTACAATCATGTTCACATCCATGTATCATATTAAATGTGCTGCACGTCACCGAAGTTCTTGTCTGCACAGTCCGACATTGAGAGATAAATAATACAGTAATATAGAATGATTTCTCCCACATACTTAATGTAGCATAGGAGAGTTGGCCTTAATTGGCGCAGCTATATTTGGGTTGTAGGGGAGTTGCACTGTGTTGGGAAAAAAATTGCATACCTTCAAAAATCAATAGCAGTTTGAAATGTTTTAAATAATGGAATTAGCATGGAAAGGGGGAAAAAAGAACACAAAGGAAAGAACCGTGACTTCAGTGGATTGTATTTCATAAAATGTGCCTTTTAGAGAAGACCTGGGTCACGCCACAGTTTTCTAATATTTTTCTCATAGTGGCATCTTAAATGGCAGGAGAACTCATTAGTTAAAGGTTGTAAGAGGTAGGAGTGGGGATTGTTTGAAGTTTCAGCTGGATGCATCACTCTGAACGCTGTCATTAATTACCCAAACTAGTGAGGAGGAGATGTTTTCAGTGTTGGCTATAGGCCAGCATCCAGATGCTATTCTTGTCCTGGGTGATCGATGATATTTCTTCAGCTGTCTGGGGGTCACAACCCACTGAGACTGGGGTCACCAATTACGGAGCGCCAATGACCTTTATTTCCTTCCTTTTTCAATTCATAGGCAGGTTTTCACACACATGAACGTGAGTCATCTTGTACTCACACAAATTCAATTATTGCGTACTTGTTATTAATGTAGCTGTTAATATATTTTTTCATGTTTTTTTTGTTTTTTTTTAACTTTATTGTTGTTGCTGGGGAACAAAACATTAGATGGGTGTGCCTTTATAGCTGTAACTATAACATTATTTTACTTTTGTACATTATTTTTATGTTTTTAAAATGACGATAAATACTGAGTTGTAAAATATAGTGTTGCATTGTTCACCCCTTTTCACTGTAATTAAAGTGTAGTTACAGGGTATATTAAAGTTTATTATAAAGCTGTTTGTTTGTTTCTAAGTTTGACTAAGTGCCACATGTAGTCTGCCTTACAGTGTAATTTAGTTCTAGGTCCCCCTAAAACCCCCTAAAAACAGCTGTAAACCAACCAAACAAAAAACATCACAAAATAAAGGAATTCCCGTCAAAGTAAACACTAAAATCTGAGAAGAGAAATAAAAGAAAATGCATGTCTGCACACACAAATGTGAAATAAATAAATTAAATGAAAACAAAAATGCCACTGAGGCCGAAACTGAAATGAAAGGAAACCTGCATGACTCCTGAGATGGCTGGCAGTCCTCACACTCAGAGGAAGGAGTGAAAGGAAGGAGTGAGTAATGTACATGTTACTGGTAAGCCCTCTTCCACAACTAGGTTGATTATTTTAAGAACCGTGAGATTGATTTTGAGGCCCTGTGGGGGCCTTGCGGGTCTGTGCGAGTGAAAGTGAAGGTGCACACAGACCAGAAAAGGAGGTGGAATAAAAGTTAGGACAGGGAAGATCACAGAGGAGGGGAGGGGTAGGAGATGGGAGGAGTGGAGAGGAGTAGAGGTGGTCTCCAGATTCCTGAGGTTATTAATAAGAGTGTGTCTTCAAGGACATCAATGACGATTTGGGTCAAACTATTTCCTCCTCCTGGGATGTACCAAGGACACAAAAAAATGGCCCCAGACATATTGCTCTCTCTCAACTTGAAATAGTCTGCCATTGTTTTTAGGGAGCAGTAACCCTGGATATCTGAACATGGTACATGGTTTGATATCCTCATGAAACACTAGCAGGTTTATAATCGGTTTTAAGAGATGTCACCTTTTGTTGCCATATTGGCAGGTAAAACAAATGTGTTAGCAACTGGTGTGAGACAGACAGAACAGAAAACGAATTATGACATACTGTCCTTGGAGATGCTTCAGTTTCTAATTTCATTCACTGGAAAGCTTGACAGTCTACCAGTCCACAATTCTTTCACAACAATCCTTTTTTTCCCTCAGTGAAACAAGATCCTCGCTTTCTTTGGTGTTGCCTGTCCATGTGAACAAGACCCTGCCTTGGCTTCTTATTACATGACCAAGGAAGCAGGATGTTCACTGCCGCCTACGGACCTGTCTGTGTGCGTGTGTTCACAAAGCTATGCGGTTTAATGGCGATTCAACCTGAACTCCGTCATATGAAAGGACAATGAATACCTTACCCGTGGGCTGAGGACAAAATATCTTTCCTCGCCAGCAGTGACATCTGGCCATGTTCATTTTACACCTGTCCCACTGAGCTTTTAGTTTTGAGTTAATGACTCAGATCTCCTCTGGGTCTGAGAGTGTTATAAAACATTTCTGCTTAGGTGAGTTATGCTGTTCAGTTTCTAGCTGCCTGTGGAAAACAAACTGATGAAATCAAAAGAATGATGCATCCACACAGCACCCCAATCATGATTGAGAACAAAATGTGAGATTGTGTTTGTCTGCCATCTAGTGGTCAAATGAGGTCACAGCAGGGAGCATGTGGGAGATTGACAGACTAATCTGAGAATTATTGTTTAATTTGAGCAAATTCAGAGTAGGGTAAATACTAAAAAATGCCGTGATCCTGGAGGTAGGGTTTTGTGAAAGCAAGGGTTGAATTGTTTTATTTTATTTAAACTTCTGCCTTATTGCCTTATAAATGTTGTCAGATATGTTTTTATTATGTTATATTACTGTTACTGGTACCATAAAGAATTAATTTACTTATTATCCAGGAAAATGACATTTTGTAGACCAAACATATTACCTTGCGTAAAAATACCACGAGGAAAAATCTAAATGCTCCCACACAATCCGTCTGTAGTTTTCAATAGAAGATTTCTAATAAATTATTTGTATTTAATTGCATTGTTATTGAGAGAAAGGATGACTATAGTTAAAATAAAGCATCTTCTTTGTATAAGGTCGCCACATTTAGTTTAGAGGTTTTATTTTTGGAAAGATCGTAAGAGCAAGTTAGAAGCAAAAATGCTCCTGATTAAGAGCCCAATGAAAACGGCTCTGTTTCCCAGCATGCCACGGGCGTCCGTGTCACTGTTCACCTAAAGAAATGTAACTACAGTAAAAATACAACGAGGAGAAAACGAAAAATAGTACAATGTTTAGGCGCGACTTTTTTTTGTCGTAGGCAGCCTTAATATCAACACAGTAGGTTTAGTATTATTCGCACCAGTACAAAGGGTGCATGTGGAAATATTGCTTCATTTATACGCCGCTCCTCCCTGTTTTCTTTCGTGGGCGGAAGCTCATAGTAGAGGTCACATGCCGAGTGCTCGTCACTCCACCAATCACCTCGGGGAAGGTCTGAGACAAGAGCCAATAGTTACCCTTGCAGGGTATCACCTGATTCGGGTGAGCGAGTGAACAGAAAACACGGGTCAACGTGAGCCGTTGTAGCAGGAGAAGCCTGGTGCTGTGTCGCCACCGGTGGATGCGACGCTCACTGACTTGGAATCGCTCGCGGCTGGCGAATGAGCACGATGAATGAGGTGGGGCACAGCTCCAGAACCCAATTCAGACTACTCTCCCCCCACATTTTCAAACTTTACGATATATTTTTTTTTAAATTCAGCATTTTATTTACTCTTTATTGTATACTTTTTACTGTCCACTAGTATAAAATTCAACACCAGGTTAATAAAATCAATAATGTACTACCAACAAAAAACACATTTAGTCCCTATAACCTAGGAAAGCACCCCAATCACCACTTGCCAACTCCTTAGTTTTTTTCTTTTTCACTCCCTTTTATTTGCTATTTGCTCTGTAGACTGTACAAATTATCACAGGAGCCCATGTGCCACTGTTTCTATTTAATTTGTGCCTACATTTGCACTTTCATATAAATAGCTCAACAGGTTTGCCAACTCGACTGGGTAAGTCAGGTGCACAATGCAAAGGGCTGAAAAATACTGGTGGTTTATATGTGTTTCCTAAAGGTGGAGCAACATTTACATGGACATTTATGGTTATGGTAATGATTATTTAATTAAAGTATTACATTTTTGTTTTTTGTTTATATATATACATATATATATATTTTATTTTTTTTATTTAGCCCCAATATAATAATAATAATTATTAAATTCATTGTGTGCTTCTGTTAGGTGTTGTAATAATTAAGCCAAATCAAATAAATGTCAATGAAAGATTTTTTAAGCAAACTGAAAAATGACTTGCTGGTGGTGTAGTGTGACCTGTTGACCTGGGGACACAGCCGAGTCATGGCCCCTATAAAACAAAAGGGGTTTATGTTTCTGTCTGACCCAGTTCCTGGGCCTTATCGGAGCGTGTAGAGTTACCCGTGCAGAATTATCTGAAATGTAGAGCCACAGAATTAAAAACCTCAAACATCACCTGCAGACATCATGATGATAAGGAACACAAGGAAAGGGTTGAACAGAAGGGTAATAAAATGACCTGTGCTTTTAGTTGGCCTATTCCTAAATTAATTCTGGACCTTTCTATCTATGTGGCTGGGGATTGGAGTTGACCACAGCACAACAACCCTGCCTGACAACATTCACTTCTGCATGCCAAGTCCCATTATTCAACAGATATAAATAAACTGTATCACACCCCCTGCCTTCATCTCTTAGCTAAACTCTGCAAGGAAAGGGTAACATGAGAACATACCCACTCAGGATATAAATGTGAAATATTTCATGATTAATTGTGATTTAACTTTAAAAAAAATTCTTATTCATTTAAAATTGATGCGTCTATGTGCTTTGCCCTATATCCGGTGTCTCTGTTTTACTGCTGCACAACCAGTTGCCATTTGAGGACAAATAAAATTATTGTTCATAGGTTCTGGGCACAGGACACAGATATAATCTCATAATCTAAAAGAATACTTTAAAACATTTTTCTTTAAATTCAGGCATGACCCATAAAATATCGTACCACGATTTGTAACCTGCATTCTGCACAACGTTCTTCAGCATGTGGAGTGATGCTTGGGGAGATGTGTAGATCCATATTTTAAATAGCTGTCTTGCCTCATGAACCTCACACAAATAATAACCCACCCGTCTCAAAAAAGCTGGATCTGTGTCAGGGCAGATAGTTGGTGAACTGTCCACGACCCACTCCGTTATCCCACTGTAATTATCTGATGGATTTGTATTACATACAGTGACTGAGAAACGTGAGACTGAAAAACATGATAAATGTAAAGCAAAAACAGAATAACAGAAACAGGGCCGAGGTCAGAAGCAGAAAACAGTGGCAAAAAAAAAATTCATGAAGTGTGCAATTTCATTTTAGACATCCATCCGTCCATCCGTCCATCCATTATCTATACCGCTCATCCTCAGAGGATCACGGGGGGGCTGGAGCTCCTAGATCTCTGGTCACCATGAGCATCACTAAGAATTATGGGCCATATACTCGTAATTGGCAGTACTACGACTTTTACAAAATTGAATAAACATAATGTCATGTAATACATTTTTTAAATAATAATAATAAAAAGAATAATAATAATAATTACAACTGTAAAACTCACAGTTCCCAAGTCTCCTGTCACCAGAATTATGGGCCCTTTATCCTCAGTTGTGTTTGGTAAACATGTTTATTGAGTACTTTGGGAGGGAAAAATATGAGGGCACATGGCCACTCACACTAGGAACAGATGGGAAGAATGAGAGCAGGCTTAGATAAGGAGGGCACAACCTTTCACTCAGGTAGGACAGAAACATGTGAGTGCTGACCCAGCATCAGCCAGATGAGATCACTATTAATAATCAAATTGAATTAAGACTTATTTGCGTAATTTTTGGGTCATATCTCCCAGCCCCTGAGGCAAAATTAGAGGAAGATTATTTTCATTCATGATTTTCTGTTTTGTCTAAATTGAATTACTCTTTTACACATTTCTTTATGCTACTAAATAAGTGTCTTACAGTGTACATTTACCAAATTTGCCAACATTGATTTGACTTCAAGATGTCACTTTTAAAATGGGACTCACTTTCGAGGAATTTGGGTGCACCTTGTGACTGAAATCAAAACACGGATATGGTATACGGACTTCTCATGACCTAAAATGTGTGAGATCACATGGCAGACATGGACCCGTTTTGACCAGCCACTAAGGGTCGGGGCCGGACTTGTATAACTTGTTGTTGTTTGTGGTTTTTACAGATATTGTTTGGCAGCATCCACGACCTGCAGTGACATTATGTAACACTAANNNTCACACACACACACACACACACACACACACACACACACACAGACCTGCATGCCAAATGTTGAACCCATTTTCTTCAATATGACCTGTGAAAATGATGTTGTAGACTGAAGTCTGAAGGATTAGGGTTTCCATAAAAGAGGATGGACACCATTGATCGTTTCAGATATTCACAGAGGAGAGGAACAGGCGAGAGTTGGGGAACTGAGTGGACATAAAGAGAGGAAGAATCCAGAAAGAGAAAGATCATCTCATTTGGAAAAGAGAACACAGATTCTTTGGATAACTGAAATAATTTCCTCTACAGTCACATTCTTCACACTTAAATGCATATTGTCGACATTCCACACCTTTGTTATTTCATGAACTACAGGGAGGTCATGTGTCAAGGTATGTTTTTTCTCTTTAGTTTGGATTTACATGGACTTTAACACATTTATATTGCTGCAAAGATATTGTCCTGAGTGCATCTATTGTTTTTTTGTTTTTATTGTTTTTCAGACTGACTGTCTCACTGTGTCTGCACATTCGTATGTGTCTGCAGTTCCAGCATGCCTTCGTTAGTGTTGAAATGCATGCTGCTGTGCACGCTGATGGGTGGAACGGCGTGTGCCTGCATGCTGAAGAACCATACCTTCTGGATTGAGAGGCACGACTGTGCCCAGTGTGTGGCTATCAACACTACTATCTGCAGCGGCTACTGTTACACACAGGTGACAACACACACATACTCACACTTTTCATGGGAACTCTTCATCTGAACATTTTGTATATGATGCAAAAAAAGGAGGAATATTTACAACAAAGTGTATAATTAAGTGATGTTGAGGTGGTGATGCACATGATACACCCTGTTACTTGGGTGGTGGCAAACATACAGTAACAATACATTTTGATTCAGCATCTTAAATCTTCTAAAACACTCATTTTGCAAGTTCAATATGTGGATCAAAATGAAAACACCTTTGTTGGATCTAGATACATTATCTCATTTAGATAAATTGGGACCAGGATGTACCCCTACTCAAGAGGTGTGATAATGGCTTACCAAATTGTAGCACGTCTTTACCTCATGTAAAAAGCTGACACAATACCATACTGTTCTGTTCAACCACTGCACCTCCTCTAACAGCCCTGTTTCCTCTATTTCAGGACACCAATTTTAGGGGACGGTTTGGGAGGACCTTACTGATCCAGCGTAGCTGTGTGCCTCTCTCCCTGGTGTACCAAGCCGCCCGTGTGCCAGGCTGCCCTGGGGATGTCAACCCACAGCTGTATTATCCCGCGGCCCGCCGTTGCAGCTGCAGGCGCTGTGACGCACGCACACACCATTGTGTCCGCACCCGCCGAATCTCTTATGACCAATGCACCATGACCCTTGGCAGTGTGAAGAGCCAGACCCAGTCCACTTTGGAAACCTGAACATGTGCTGATACAAGCAAAGCACATGCATGGCAAATGATACAGCTGTTGGACTTGATGGACCAGCAGTGTTTCTGCTTGTTAATGTTATTGTGGTGCATCTCAGCTCCTCACCTGGTCACGCTGTTTTTCTAGTTTGTTAGGCAAGATATTGCAATAAAACACTGTCAAGCATGTACTAATAGCTTCATTGTGAATTGTATTGTCTGTGTAAATGAATGAAATGACAATGAATGAAAGAAAATAAATGAGTGCATAATGATATGCTCGATTTGGGAGGAGAATGGTCATTTATATGGTCTTACAAGGGTTTCTGTAGGCTTACACGCACACACTGTGCATACTTACATGTTGTGCTTGTAGCGTAGGCCTATATGCACATAATGGACCTTTCTCACAGATGATACAGGTGTAACTATAGCCTAATGACTGTGTTCACGGTATTGGCACTTCAATTCTGAAACTGAATGCTGCCATTAATCAGTGTGTCCTGATTAATTACACGTGTATTCGACAAGTCTGTGAGAAAGGTCTCCACCCTGCAATAAAACAACCGTAAGGAAATGTTGCATCATGCTCACCTGACTTAATAGGTTTCCTGAGAAGAGTTGGTCCATCCCGCTTTACAAATAAGCTCTTTTCATTGGCCAAGAAGTCAGGTCTGAAATGCCCGAAGCTGCTTCATGCATCTTCCATCCATTCATTGAGTCCTGCAGCGGTGCGGAGGAAGGGTCGGCAGCTAAACATCAGGATGTATTCAGAGCAGACAGTTACCTTTTAAAATCTGTGTTGCACCTTATTCTGTGACCCTGTGTCCTTATTAGAAGATTCAGCTATATTGCCTCTATAAGTCTTTACTGGCTGATTCCTGAAATAATGACCTCCATAGTATTAGATAGGGTCACCAATTTTGAATTTAAAATTGGTGGTAGCACTCAATATTTGGTCAAACCATACGTCTTTTTTCTGAAATTGATCCCTAGACGCGTGTTCCCCAAATCACAGATTACAGAATCGCTTTGTTTAACAAAATGACCACTCAGCTTTCGAGCTCAACTTGACAAGTTTGAGAGAAAAGTCGTGAGATTCTCACTTCAGTTTTGGAGCATTCAAGTTTCTTCTTGAAGAGCTTTATTATTTCTATTCTAGACGTGTTTTTGACTATGAATGTGAATATGAATGACACTGAATGTGCAAAATATTGTTATGTCTATACATGAGTGACATTAACCAGCCATGGTAGATAAATAATAAATGAAGGCTTTTTAACCCTGTCCATGAGTGTGTAGTTTTGTGATCATGAGGCTTTGGACAGATGACGTATTTGCAACTGGAACTAATTGCCTCACACAGTAGGAAGGTGTATCCTTGGAAGCTATTTGGATTGTGGTTTGGTTTTTGATCTATGATAGGGTAATGACTGACTCTGTCTCCATTTCTTGGCTGGCATGGCAGTGCAGTGGGTGGAGAGTAATGATGAATTCATCCATGGATCTGCAGGGCTGGACTTGCCTCTATATATATAACCCTGAGTTTCTCTCTACTCTTGCCTTGCTCAGTGTCTCCCAGGGACTCTCAGCCTGCTCTCCCTCTGCGGCCTCCTCCTTTGTGCTGACCAACTTTGCACTCAAGACAAGCAAGAACGATGGCCCAGCAACAGCAGATTAGGTATGAACCTGCTTTGTCCATCAGGACAATACACCAAACCCTCCAGCATGATACAGTGTGGAGGCTGCTCAGAGAGCAAAATAGGAATAAAGCATGTTTTGATTGTTTTTACTCCATTAATTTCATATAGCAAACATAGTTCTAGTTAGTTTGTCTGTTGTTTCTCTAGCGCTAACATGGCAAATTATAGAAGCTTTAGGATGTACAATGCCTCTTGCACATATGTGTTTGATTTACTCTCTTGACAAGTTATTTTTGGATGACCAGATTCCCAGAGTCACATAGACTTTAAAAAGCAGAATGAATAACTTTCTTATGCACATACTGTTTTTGAACCTCGTGCTTTTAGAGGACCAGTCCTTGTACTGCTTCAGTTCAGTTATAGCAGGTTTTGTCACCTCACCTGACAGTGCCCCACCTTACTCCACTTATACAAATGTGGTGGAATGGAATGATTGTTATATATGTCTGCCCTTGTCCTTCAACAGCCTCCCAGCCAAACTGATCAATGGAGGGATTGCAGGCATGGTAGGAGTCACCTGTGTGTTCCCAATCGACCTGGCCAAGACCCGCCTGCAGAACCAACGCAGCGGGCAGCAACTCTACAAGAACATGTAAGAACCTGCCAAAAGAAAAGATCCCATTGACATTGAAAGGATCTTCACACGTAAAAACCTGCCTGATGTTATAAACTTAATTAAATGCACATATTTATTTTAAAGTATTAAGCTTCTGAAACTGAGCTCAGCAGAGGCTTTTGGACCCATGTTAGACAGTCTAAATTCTCAGTAGTAATTCCTTTTTGTGAATACACTCAACCTATTTTGTGATAATTTAACAACCTTCTCCTTGTATGAAGGCTCTTCCCATGACAAGTTTTCCTTTCCAAGCCCTGATTGTATTCTACTATAGTCACTTAATTATGATTGCATAAGCATAAAGTGTTTCCTATAAATAGTTTGCATAACTAATCAATTTGTTTTTTCCCTTCAGGATGGATTGCCTAATAAAGACAGTTAAATCTGAAGGCTACTTTGGCATGTACAGAGGTAAGAGTAGTCACTGTCCATACTAACCTTTTTTAATATGTGCCTGTTGAATAGTCTCCTTGAATAGAATATTGAGGATGTCATATAGAAGTATTTTAGATCTGTTATATACATTGATTGTCCGTCCAACAGTTTTGGCATGTGACCTAAACCAAACCAAAGTTTCTTTCTTTTTTTTGTTTTTTTCATCCTCTATGCTGTGACATGTCTCAGCGCTTGGATCAAATTCCATGTAAATAGGCTAATCAGTGGGTTAATGGTCCATCTTGTAAGACTGTGACCACATAGCTACAACTCCCATTGGCCATTTTATGCCTCACATAAAAACATTGCTTCTTTATCTGATTGATGACCTCTGTGATGTAGTGAGTGGAGTTCATTTCTTTTACAGAGATCTTGCTGTCTTTAGATTTGTTATAGCTCTACTTTTTTCATTAAATAAGTACATTTTTTCAATGTTTATTGCATTTATCAAAAGTTGCTATCAAAGTACTGAATGTGTAGTTCAGTGAGAGTAGTTGTATGTTTCATTAGAATTAAGTTTGTCATGAGCAATGCTTGTTGTTGCAGGTGCTGCAGTAAATCTTACCCTGGTAACCCCAGAGAAGGCCATCAAACTGGCTGCTAATGACTTCTTCCGCCACCAGTTGAGCAAAGATGGGTGAGTAGTAGCGCTGAAAAAGACGGACTCCTGCACTGCAGTGCCATTCTTGATTTTTAACCCCGTCTACGTGTCTTCAGTGGCAGGTTGACGGTGGTCAGGGAGATGTTGGCAGGGTGCTGTGCAGGAATGTGCCAGGTCATTGTCACCACACCCATGGAGATGCTCAAGATCCAGCTACAAGATGCTGGCAGGCTGGGTAATTACAAGGAAATCAGCAGAATAGATTACCATCATCAAATAATGCCGTTACATTAAAACTGTTACAATATGTTTCCTGTATCTGCCAGTGGCCCAGCAGAGGGTGATGCCTAGTGTAGCAGCCACTCTGAAGATGGGGGGGATCAGTGCTGTTCTTAGCCGTTCCTACAACACAAGCCCCGCAACTCAAGTCTTGCGAGTGTCCGCCACACAGATCACTAGAGAGCTGCTGAGGACCAAAGGAGTCACAGGACTATACAGGGGACTCGGAGCCACATTGATGAGGTAAGATGGCATTTAATGCTTGCTCTTGATTAACTGGTTTTCCATCTTTGGTCAGCTGTGTCTTAATGTGGTGAACATGCTTGTTTGTTGCCTTTTCAGGGACATCCCGTTCTCCGTTGTGTACTTCCCTCTTTTTGCACATTTGCACCAGCTTGGCCAGCGTTCATCTGAAGACCCATCTGTGCCCTTCTATTGGTCATTTATGTCTGGCTGCTTGGCTGGATCCATTGCTGCTGTGACTGTCAGCCCTTGTGACGGTGAGTGACTCGGTCTATGCAGATAACTGGCCAAGGTTTGGGGGACTGGGAACTGATCATCAGTTTAATTTTTAACTGAAATTTTAAGTTGTTTCACAGATTTCATGAATTCTTAATTAAAACAAGTTTTATATGTCTTGTGCAGTGGTCAAGACAAGGCTTCAATTACTCAAAAAAGGAGCTAATGAGGAAACCTATAATGGAGTGGTGGACTGTATCAGGTAAATTAGTCATACAGCCATCAAAGATTATGCCTTTCCCTCACTGGGCGTTCGCATGAATGGCACAAGTTACATGCTAACCCTGCGCTCTCCCATTGCAGAAAGATCCTGAGAAAGGAGGGTCCCGGAGCGTTCCTCAAGGGTGCCAGTTGCCGGGCCCTGGTTATTGCCCCACTCTTTGGCATTGCCCAGGTTGTGTACTTTGTAGGAGTTGGAGAGATCCTCCTGGGGTACACGCCGTACAATATCTACTCTGCATAAACAAGCTGTTTCCTAGTCTTTCTACTGTCTCATTAAATTACTGGCAGCTATGCCCTTGGCATAGCCATGGACTCAGCTCTCTGTTACTGTGTACCTTCTTTATTGTTGAAGGCTTTCAGAGTAAAATGCTAAAGGGACCAGAGATATGCCATTTTATTTCAAAATGATTTCAAATTATGCCTTTAGCATGACTATCTCTTAAGGACTTTCTAATCCAACATTGATCACCATTTGACCCAGATCAGACTTGACTCTATTCCTGTAGCACCAAAAGTTCCCCCCTGTTTCTTTAGATTTAGTCCCTATCCCTAAATGTGCCCATATCATTTACCCTTCACTGTAACCCTAACCTGTATGTATCCCCATCCAACTGCCCCATCTTGGCAACCACTAGGCGATAGGAGCTGTTGTCAGGGAGCATCTACTAAGTAATAACAAAGGCAGACTATTGAAACTTTACTTGAATAGCTTCAATCCTATTTTAAAGGGTTACATGTGAAACTGGGCCATGGATGTTGATCGCTGCCTTTGTATATAGTGTAATTGTTTGTAAAGCAGATATCATTTAGAAAATAACTTCTCTCACAAAATGATTGTCACATGTTGTCCTCTAAACACAACCTGGTTGGGAAAAGATCTGGAAAACAGAAGGGGCTCATAGCTTATGAACAAACAAAACATTTGGACTGCCTGTCCACTGGGATGCTATAGCAGGATTCTGTGTTGTATTACTTTCTGTCACAAGGAGTGAGCTCCTGTGCTTCTGAATTGGTTGTCTCCATGTCTACACTGCTTTATAGTTGGTAACAAGACCATAGCTGACCATAGATGCTTTCTGGTTTTATTTTTCAGAACAATTGTGGTTGAGGTGTTTGGGTTTTGTACTGGGTACTGTGAATCTTTCCATGGCAGCCTACACAACTGTGTTTGTGTAACATGCAAGCTTGAACTCTGCAGCTTAACAGCTCAATAAGGCCTTTTGCAGTTGACTTTGGAGAACTGCTTTTGTGGTGAAGGAAATTTTTTTTGATGGTGGTAAACTAGACTGATGGGGGACAAGACTTCACTGATGGGATTCGCTGTGCTTTTGGGACCAAGTCTTCTGAAAAAAGTGCAACACGACACAACTCATAGCCACTTACTCTTAGTTGACTGTGGTTGTCTGTGACTGGTCAGGTTCTCTTGTCAGAGAGATACAGGAGCCCACACGAATGTAGGCATTTAGAAGCAGAACAGAGTGCAATGCTGGGTCACACACTTATTTTGTGTGTCAAAATACTTTCAACAATTTTACCAATGTAAATATTTATAAATATTTTTAAAATTTTCTCAAACTGCAAGTTAAACTCAAATTGAGAGCAGTTTTAACATTTCAACATTTTGAAAGTGTTTCATCCAGTTGAGAAGATTCATTTTAGAATTGCACATGTAAATAAAGATTTCTAAATGCTGAATAAATATGTTCAAATGCAGTGTTTACTTGTATTATTTGTGGAGTACATGTAGCCTGGAGTATTGCATATTATAGTTTTAGTCACAAAGGTGGAACTCATTCAGTCATGTATTCTCAGGTAGGGCTATTGGAAATGGCAACATATTGACTGTAGATGGCAAAACACTTTTTCTGATGCAAGCTAAAAAAGGTATTACCCAACTCCTGTACACATGGTATCACTGGCATGGATACGTTTGTGGCAGCAAAAATGCTCGTGCTGCAGTGTTGGGGTAACTCTACCCTGGGGAGTCCTAGAGCCTTTGCCACATCGCACGCATAACTATCTCCTCAACGAAATTTGCAGCTGTCGTTTAAGCTCAAGTGCAGAAAGGTGAACCTCTGACATGAAACTCATGCAACTAATCCGGGAAACCTATTTAATCGCAGGAGATGTCAAATACACTCAGCTCTTAAATGGCTATATGGTCATTTTGATTCTTCGCAAGATGAAATATAACCTACTTTGTTTGTATACATTTTAAATATAACTCAGTCTTACACCTCTAGCACACAATTCCTCGCACTGTATATTTATGTGTCACAGCCAATTACTACTGGCTTTCCTGGGAATCACCTGATCTAAATTTATACATACAACTACAATGTATACTGTTACATATTTACAGTACATATTTAACTGTGATGGATGTGTGCTGAGGGGATTCGTTTTTATGTTAAAAGAAAAAGAGCCTTTTTTTTTAATCTAATGTTGACACAAAACCTGGTGAAAGTATCAGCCTGTATATATTCCATTTGGCGAGGTGTGGAGGTTGTATTGCAGTGCTGGAAAGGACTGGAAGTGTGTGGACTTACTGGTGTATTTTCAGGCTCCTGCAACCATGTAGCAAGCGGAGTATGTGACTAAGGCTGTGTGTGTAATGGTGGAGTCTGATACTGATATCACGATTCAGCAATGTCTTTGATAAGAAATTTGACAAGTTATTAAATATAGAAAAATCCCATATAAAGCTACTTGTCTGAATCAGAAACGTATACGCAAAAACAAAAAAACAAAAAAACAAAAGTCAAAAGCCTTTGACAAATACAACATTCTGTTTTTTGCCAAGCACCCTACCTTTAAACCTTTTCCAAAAAGCAGGTTTACTGAGTTATCTGGACAACTTTGCTAAGTAAAACTGATCATCCCCTCAAATCTGGAACATATACTGATATAAAAACAACTGTTTTGTCTTTTTATCAGCAAGTTCATCCAGATAACCCAGCAAACATGCTACTTGGTAAAGGCCCCTGGAAGAGGCCATTTAACGCGCTGTCACATCACCTTAGTAATTACTAATCTGTTCTTCTTATGTCAGTTCCTGTGAGAGATGAACAGGAAATAACTATACACTGAAAATATCACAACATGTGTGATGAAATATGACACAGGAAACTGTGTACAACTTTAAAAGCTTTATTAAACTTCAAACACCTATCTTCCTGAGAAGCCTGGAATGGTATTAAAATAAATTAACACACAATCAACTACGAAAGGCTTGACTGTGTACACAGTGTCTTTTTACGTGCATCTCCAGATTTGCTCAAACAAATATGACTGAGGAACACAGCAACATCTTTGTGGATTGAGTTGCACTAAACTGCTCCCAGGTCATCCAAATTTAACTCTACAGAGCCTCTGAAGTGAAAGTGACTCTGTTGTGTCGCCTCACTCCCCAGAGTAAACACTTCCCACTGCTATCCCAACAGCCTTTGTTGTCCCAAAAAAAGAAAATACAAAAAAGTGAAAGCAGTATTGCCCAGGGTTTGTTTTCCACATAGCCTGGTGACATAATCAACATTAAGATCATTGTTTTAAGTCCTCAGAACAGATTGTTTTAGTACCGAGAGGCTTTTGAAATAGTTGGCAGAGAAATTATTGCTTTCACCACTTCAGCTCTCTTGGCGGAGACGACACAGTCGAGTACGACACTTTAAAAAACAACCACAACAATAATGGCAGGTCGAGCCATATGTGCTACTTGTCGAATGTGTGTGACAATTAAATGCAGTCCAACTCTACAAACGTATGCACACTTTTGCTACGACCTTTTGCTACGTTCAGACTGCCTGTCAAAAATAGCTCGTTATCAAAGAAAGGCACGTTAAGAAGCTGTTTCAGTTGTGTGGATTTGCTTTGACTACTGCAAACACTGTCTTGACTACAACACTGTACAACTACTGCAATCCTGCAATACTGTCTACACACAGGATGTTAAATAGTATCACATCAGCCACAAATAATGTACAACTACAAGTAAACTCACACATATTTACATACCGGAGTCCTGACATTTGGAATAAACCAAAAAGAATAAACAGTGGCCTGATTTAACCTGGATAAATGGAAGTGATTCCAGGTTGGGCATGTCTTTCCAACCTTTGTATCTGCTGGGGTTGATGAGGTGAGAGGAATACAGGGGTCGTTTCTCCTTTGTTTTGTTGTGGGCGATGTACTTTTAAGGCACAGCAGGGAAAAAAGATGGAAGTGGGAAGGGATCAAAGGCCTGACTTGGCAAATTGAATTTCACAGCCCCAGTGCCTAGTCTCAGTTGACCAGCTAGTATATGATTAGCCTGTAAACATGTCCACATGTGTTCTTGACATACAGTCAACAGAGACTCAGGGGTACTCTCTAACGTAAAAGATCTATCACAGAAAGGGTAGAAAGTGGTATTTGTCACCTGATCACTCCGTCAAACAGACGAGGAGCTTTTCCTTTCTGACAAAGAGGGAATTTAATTTCTAGTTCAGCTGGTGTGTTTTTAAAATCATCTTTACCAGTACCATACCAGTATGTCAGCATGTTTCATTTACTTAACTACAAATAATGTATACTTTACATTTTTGTTGACCATTTTCAAATGCAGGGTATAGATTTTTAGATGTACTTTTCCTGCTGCTTTTCTATTAATTTCTGTTTGATAGTTTGATAGACTCTTGAAACTTGAACTATTCCTTTAAGATAACTGCAGATTTTTCTTATAGAGAGCAATCTGTGTGGATTGTACAGTTCACAGAGTGCCTGTATTCTGTATGCGTGTGAGTAAGAGCTGCTGGCGCTGCATGATGGATGCATGCTCGAAACACTCACTGGCCATTCCCTCTCTTGACACCCCACTCTGATTCCACCAATCAGGATTCCTTACGAGATTCCAGTCAACCTTTTTTAAGGCTCGTCTGTCTGTGCACGTTCATGTGTGTGTGTGTGTGTGTGTGTGTGTGTTCACTGGTGTGTACAGATAAGCAAACTCAGCTGCTTTCACCTCAGATTGCTCTCTCAGGCTAAAGTTTCCCACAGCCAAGGGGTCAGTTTCAAGGCTGTGTGAAAAAGCATTGACACTACTGCGACAATATGTGGGTTAAAATTTGTAGCGGTAGCCAAATGGCCATGAGGAAAAAACAATTTGACAGACTGTCAGGTCAACATTAGAAATTATACTGTTCCCACTGGATATGTGAATGGTGTAAGTCTTATCAGAATATTATGAATGGTAGGGTATGCTACTTTGCTTGTGACGGCATATAAATAAAGAAAAGTTCAGAGAAAATAGTGGAAGATCAAGTCAAGAGAGCTGGGTTGAGCAGCATAGTGGAAAGGAACTTGAACATGGTCTATTTCCTGGGTCCCTGGATGGATGATGGACAGCGGTGAGTGGACATCTGAAGGCTGTACAGTCTTTCAGGGCTGGGTACAGGAGGGGTGAGGGGTAGAGGCCAAGGATCCAACTTAAATGACCTCCCTGCTGTTGCGAATGGCACAACAGAGCACCATACTGAAGATCATCCCAATGATCTGTTGAGAGGAAAACAGATTTTTAATAAAATCATTCTCACAAAAAAGTGTGTGTTTTCGACAGATCCTTACTCACCATGACTCCAGCGATGCCAATGCCCACGTACCCAATGATGTAGAGTTTACTGTTGAAGAAGTCCTTGATGCCTGTCTCACAGTCCTGCAGACGAAACATAAGAGGAGTCACGTAGTGTCAAGTTGTAGTGAACCAGGAAGATTTGTATGGCACCATGGCTCATTTATTAGACAACAAATGGGGCAGAATTTAATTTACTTCTGGAGGTAGAGCTTCCATCTGGCAGATCTTACCTTGGTATCTGGTTTGGGATCAGGGCAGGGGTTTGCTGTGGTTCCACAACAGTTCAGCTGAAAGTGGGAAAAAAAACATAGCATAAGCAAATAGCTTTTAATATGCATTTTCTTCATGCATTAGGAACATAATGTTACACAAAATATTCTATTTTCTACTCACTATTTTCTGGTACGAGATGATCAATGTGCCGTTATTGTTTTCATTGTAGGTTGTTGCGTAGAAGTTCTGAACGTCTTCGATAATCTGTGTGAGAGAGGACAAGTGAATGACATGGTGCCGTTGGGATTTATCACACTCATTGCACTACTCAAGCCGTAAAATAATAAATGTACCTTGTCTTTGTTTAAGAATCCAAAGACCCCTGCTGCCACCTCAGCACCAAAGATGATCAACAGACAGGCAAAGAACTGAAAAAAATCCACAGATGACAATGAGTGTACAGTACTTAGGTTATAGGTGAAATATATGCCTGCTTAAAGGTATTTTCCAACTATTGGCAATTTTGTTGAAAATTTCAAGACAAAAGCATTTCAGTTCAGTTTTTGCTCTTGTGTTTGGATGCACATGTACTCACTGAACCCAGCAGGCATTGAGATTCCCGAACAGCTCCACAGCAGCCAAAGAAACCAACCAACATCACCAGACTGCCAGCACCTATCAGGATATACACACCTGGAGGGACAGGGAAAAAGAAAGCTATCACTTATGTGCAGCGATGCAATGGTAAACAAAAAGGCAGGTAAATAAGACCTTTAGTCATGACGCAAACAACCATGAGAATGCCTTTAAATTTGATATATTCTCTAAACACAATTAAGATATATCAGCCTAAAAAGCCTAGAAAGGTGCATTCACTGTGCTTCTGTGGTTTGATTCCGCACTCCATCTCTGTTCTGCTTCATTTGGCAATTTTAATTTGCAGAGTCACCAGCAGGGGGTAGCATAGAGCAAGGAATGTAAGCTGAAATAGTCACTACACTGTAGATTGCCAAGAGCAGAGCTCAGACAGTGGCATTAACGTTTCAGACTGTACTATTTCTGTGGTCAAGAGGTCAAAGTGAACAGTGCTTTGTCAGATCCTTTTTTAGGAGTGAGTGGATCCACTTTTATTGTGCCTTTTAATAGTGTCCTCATATGAGATGCTTTGTAATAGCCTTGTTTGCAAGAGCCTGATTTAGGGGGAGCTCTATGTGGAATGCTTCACGTCATCTTAAATGCCTTAATCTCCCATTAACCCTCTCATTAGGAAGGGTATATCATGGGTAGGTCTGCAGGGAGGAATTCAACAACAGCTTGGTTCCACCAGTGCACTCGTACAGGTTGGGGTCTGTCGCTAGGCGACAGCTCTGCAGAGGACGGGGTGAAAGAGGACGCATCAGCCCCCAGGTGATGTGGGCTCGGGTGGGAACGAGAGAGGAAGACAGTTCATAGGATCCCAGTGGGTCAACAAAAAGAGTTGATGTGATACAATAATTGTTGAGCTGGGTGCGTCATTTCTTTTGTTGTTAGGACGGAGAGTTTAGTTGCCAGCTTAAGGTGTCAAATGATCAGTTGACATGCTGATCAACTTTTAACTGGGGACAAGTGATGCTGCTGCATTCACAAACTAAAAGGTTTTGGCAGAACACTGCATTGGTTTTCCCTTAAGCTCTTAGCCTGAAGTTGTTCTCATTTTCTTATAACACGTCATTTCAAAGTACAAAGAAAAGAGAAGTTTTGTGAAGGCTTGACGCCATGGGAACGAGGCATAGCAACTGTGGTGCGCTCTCAGCTGTGGAACAGCGCTCTCACTGTCAAAGCCATGTGTAGCACTATACCCTCAGAGGACCTGACAGAGGCCACCCATCCCCAGTCAAACCACATGGACATCTGAGTCTTAGTCCACACACATACACACAGGAAGAAGTGATGAAATACCTTTACGGTATTATAGGCTTTCGTAAAAAAAATCTGCAACACTTGTCTACCATTGCACAACCTTATCAGTCCTAAACTGGCGTCAGAGAAGCAAATAAAATACCCATCAGGAAGAGAATAGTTTAGTCTGGAGGCTGTCAAAATAACTGACATTATCCTAAGTACCACACTGGTTGCAGAGAGTGGGAGAAGGGTAGTCCTACATGGGAAAGCTCCTCCTCTTTCCCATTCTGCACTGTCAAGTCATTTGACGTCCCATCTTGTTTTTCCTTAAAATCTTTGTCATGGTTCCCCATCTGTTCCTATGATGGTCCTCTTCCATGTGCCTTTTTAACTGTCCCCACACTCAGTGACCCCCACTCTCTCTTCTCTTTCCATCTGGGCAGGGTGACTGACTGAAAGGTGGTTAGGAGAGCCCCGTGGTTTCCCTCATGCATTTACGCTCCATGTACAGCAGTAACTTCCTGTTATTCACACTCATGTCCGGTATGACACAAGCATGCACACGTCTAATGATGAAAGAAGCATGAGAGTATGTTAAATCGGGACATTTATCTGCGTGTCGCAAACTTGGTAATGGCTGACACCCGTCGAACTTTGACACTCACACATAGACATTCACACACAAAAAGACTGACTTGTGTAGAAGCACCAATTTCTGTGAATGTGTGGGCTTTTAAATGTGCTTGTGGAGTGTGTATTTGTGTGTGTCTGTGCATGGGGGGGAAACCTGTGATAGGAATATCCCCTCTGACACTGAGACAGACATTTATTCACAGGCAAAGGGAGTTGCACTGAAACATGTCAATAAACAATTTTAAAGGACCTCTCCAGATTGAGAATGACAGAGATGAGAGGAACATTACATTTTGATATGTTTTTGCGTTCTGCGTATATAATTTTTATTATATTATCATAATAGATGCCACTTTCAACGGACTGCTATGGAATGTCACAATTTGCAATTTGCAAAATTCATGCTTTGATTTGAAAAGATACAGTGGTGTCATCATGTGATGCATTTTCAATACTGCAAAAATAAGGACAATGTGTCATGTATTTCCATTCCTAACATTACTCAGCATAAAAGTCTATTTGCTGATACTTCAGAGTGAAACAACTGAACTTCCCTTGACCCATTTAGAATGGTTTCTCAGCAACAAATGAAAGACACAAACATAACCAGTGCTTAAAAAAAAGGCACAATATGATTTCTTGCAACAACAACGGCGCTTCAGATTTTCAAATAAAACCTGTGGTGAATTGTTCACATGTATTGAATCAATGGCCTTGTGCGGAATGCGATACAGCATATTGTTACACATCTACACTGTGTGTACATTGGCTGTGGAGATTAGTTGAGGTGTGCTATATATGGTACTCACCAATGAAGAAAGTGTCTGGAGCCTTATCACCATTGAGCAGAGACACGGTTTCTGGGTCAAAACGCAGCCACAGTCCCACTGCCAGAACAAAGGATCCCATCAACTGCAGAGAGAGAGAGAGAGAGAGAGAGAGAGAGAGAGAGAGAGAGAGAGAGAGAGAGAGAGAGAGGACAGAAAGACTTGTACTAAGTTTGTGATACATTAATCTACTTATTTCAGAAAGAATGCATAGAAAACACTAACAAATAAAGGACCTCTGTAGACAATGGTCCACAGTCATGCGCTGTCAAGACTCATGGCTTTAATTGTAACCGAACACTAATAAATACCAACTGTATTCCCTAAGTCCCTGCCCTCATGCTTCTTTTCTTTTTCTTTCCTTTTAAAGATGTAATAAACATTAAAATGGCACATGGTTGCAGACAATCTTTGAAAAACACAGTCACTAATTATAAAGTCTTTATCAAACAGAAATCTTTATTTTGTTGTTATGTATTTCATAATGAAGCATGTGTCTCTTATCATTTCTATCCTAGCTTTAGATCTGTCATCATTGCTGTAAATTGGTTTCAGCATTCATCACAAACACAACGCTCTTCATCTGAAGCACAGAACAGTGGAAGTGTATGTTGTTCGGGCCTTCAGAGGGCTTGTTCTTTTGCTCTCCTTGAATGCGATTTTCCACATAAAAAAAAGCAAATGGTGCTGTGGAGTTTCCACTCCGGCCCTCCACCCTTTGCAATAGAATTATAGTTTAAGAGTTAGTTAGGGTAAAAACTGAACATTTTGTTTCAAAACAATAGGTCTGAATATCTGTCTACATCGTGGGTGGATTATTTAAGTGTTCTAAGCCAATAGATCCCAGCAAAATGTAACTTATGTAACTTTGAAACACCCATTAGCAATTTCTGGCTTCCCAGTAGGGAGAAAATGAGCGTAGCTTGGCTATGGGCAGCGGTGTGGCACCTTGAGCTTTAACAGGCTCTCCTGTTTGTTTGGAAATGTGGTTACATGTTGCTCATATTTTCCTTAATCTAAACCACCATCAGTATACACTGACTGAAATCATACTCCCTGCAATGCTCTTGCTTTGGAACACCGAAAAACTTTCATTCTCTGAGTGGTCAGAAGACCTTGAAGTAAATGCCTTTTTTTTTCCCTGAGATCTGAGATTCTCTCAGAGGCAGACACTGTGGTGGGTGCTCCACTGACAGATCAATACTGAGAGGTTTTAATGATCACTGAGCCCATGCCCCCTGAGGATAATCCAGTCTAAAAACCTTCTGAGCTTCAGAACAACACAGTGTGTCTGTGTGTGTGTGTGTGTGTGTGCGTACACGCGCAGAGGAATAAAATGATTTGTCTAAATGGAGAGTATTTCAGAGTGCTTGTCACATGGTCTCTCTGTGTCCTAGTTCTGAGAATTTAGGTAGACCGCTGTTTGTGTGACTGTTTCTGTGTCCTCGAGCTCTGTTAAGTAACTTTATTTAGAGAAATAAACCATGTTGCCAAGTTCACGCAAAAACAAACAGTTCCACGTCTGTATCTTTATTTTACTTTGTGGCCTCTTGTTTACCAGATCTACTCTGCCTTTTCCTGGTTCTGCAATTTCTCTTGTTTCACCTCTTTCATCCTTCATCTACTGTATCTCATCCTCGTCCTCACTGTCTACACTCTTCTCCTCCTCCACTTCAGGTCCACATTTTATGGTGTTTGAAGTGTCTGAAGTAAAGCCAGTAGCTCAGTTGTAAAGCATCGGAATAGGACAGGTGCAGGGAAGCCGGCCTCCTCCCAAACTGAGGATTTAGTGTCATGCGTGGTGATGTATGGGACAGCTGAGCTCTCGGGGTTTCAGGATTAGCAGGTCCAAAGTGATAAAGCACAGTGAAGTGAAGGCTGTAGATATGTAGACTTACTGAACTAGGATTAGTGTGGAGAGAGGCTCTGGATCTATTTAACACTGGTATTTGTCAGAACACCTGATGGTGCGATGGTGGTGTTGTTGGAGGTGTGAGGTGAGGACTGCTGCCCACTGAACCATGCGGATATACACACAGTGCTAAGAGCTGGTCTCATCCCAGGCTAGATTGTGTTAAATGCTGTATGGAGGAGCAGGTGGTTGTTTCACAGTTGAAAAGAGCTCAGAGCTCAGCCAAACCTCATTACTATTATGGCTACATTTAAAAGCCTTTTCAAAACCAGATGCATAGATGGATACCACACTGAAGGGTCTCATTATAGAACAGGGGGGCTTCCTCCAACACTGCAGTCAGTAGCTGACGTGCTAAGTACATTCTCAACTCTGGCACTCATGAGCCTGACTATCCCAAAGGTCCCATTAACCCCACTGCTTACGTACCTCCCTGCTTTACCCCCCACCACTTTGTCTGCCATCATTACCCCCTCTGACACCAGACACACCCCTCCCTTCTCCCGGCCTCTCTACCTCCCGAATCTACCACCCCACCCCCTGACTTATCTCCATGTATCCTCTACCCCACCTCATCCCGCCCCCTCCCTCCCAACCTCACCCAAAGGACAAAGACCCACTGTCTCCCTGTGACTATATGCTTTGGCGCACAATAGGAAGAAAATAGACAGACACACTGAAAGAGAGAATGAAAGAGGGAAGGGAGAGGAAAAGAGAGAATAAGCCGTTAGAGGTCCCATCATCTTTTTTTCTTTGCCAGCGGACACAGACTACAGAAGCATCTTGTTGAGAGACAAAGTTAAAAATCCAGCCTGTGTCCTATGTAGGTCCTGTATTGGCTGTATGTCTCTAAAACACCGATGGAAGTGAGAATAGCAGAGTTCTCCTGCGCCCTCTTTCTGTCCTAACACCTATGAGGATAGTTTGTATGTCTGGATATTTCTAGACGGGGGTGGAAAACTCTCTGTCGAAGCTTTATTGAGATTCTTTTACAGTGTAAGGCCTACTTTTAAATGGTGCAACTGCAGTTAAATAGTGTTTTTGTGAGGGGAATTTCCATGAGAACAGGGGCTGAGCTGAGACAGGGCTGTGGTCTTGGTCAGAAACAGTCTGTGGCATTATCCACTTTCTAGGTTAGGCTTATTTTAAGGGGGAAAAAATAGTCTTACTGTAAATTAAAGCAAAAGCATCTATGACAGCAAAACAACTGTAAACTACTTCTTTAAATCCAGCAGTAATTGGTGAGGAATTTAAGCTTGTCAAAAATAGTCTTCTGTCTGGCATATGTTTGGGAAAACAGATGCAAGCGCACATTAAAAATGATGGGCAGAAGGAAAGCGTAAATAGGAGTGAGATAATTATGGGTGGAGTAAATCCCATTGTACTCTGCCATAGGGCGAGGGTGGGGGAGCGTAGTAGCACACATGAACCTCCATAACACAGACAAGACAAGTGTGTTTGTACGGCTGAATATAGGAACAATATGTAGTGTCAATAGTGATTTTAAAGTCTGGTACATGTTACCAGAAATCTTCCAAATGTTGGACGCCTCTTCTACATAATGGCTGTGGAGGGTTACAGACAAAATCTGAAAAATCAATCTCCACACTGTGTGTCAATTTTGAAAGTGAAACAATTTCATACAATAGAGAAATCAGTCTGTTAATCCTTTTGTCAAACAATCTGATCTTACTTTATTGCTTTAAAAATATTTCTTAATTTTGTTCATTAGATTAGTTTAGATTATTTGACAATGAAAACAGGACTACATCTCAGCTGTTTGTTATGAGTTGAACATGAATAATCGTACTTTAAACAGGGTAAAACCTTAAAAAATCCAGACTCTCGAAGCATTTGTCGTCACATCTAAAATTGTTACTATGAATGCCAAGAGACAACAAACATGATGACGGGATCGTTCAATTTCAAATATTAAAAGATTGTGTGATTGTATAGATGAAACACCAGATTATGTTGAAAATCAAGCATTTTTCAAGGAGTATATTCAAATTCAAGCATATTCCTAACCTTGAAAACATAACGGTTAAAATTAAGCATTTTCCAAACTTTTTTTATTTTTATGTGTTTAAATTACATAATATCCTACCCTCGCAATTAATTCAGGTGTTTTGTGCAATTTTTGAACCTATTTTACCTAAATGTAAAAAAATAAATAAAAATAGTGAAGCATTGTTAGCGTCAAAAAATAAATGCCGTGCAATTGTTGAATTAGAAAATACAGTTACCTTTAATTTGGACAGAATTTAATGGTTTATAGTGTCAAAAGCTTTTGGGCATGCCATTAAGTCTTCTAGCCAAGACATAAAGCATACAGAAAGACTGTCATCTTCTGTCATCTAGGATGACAATATGGCAATAGTTCTGTTTGTAAATGTACATTTTACATTTTTTTCACTTGCTTTGAATGATATCACTGCTCATTTAGCTCTATAAAACGTTTGGGACTTTACCTACCAGGGTCTTTCGCTTTCTACACCGTTCTCTTTCATTTTCAGTTAGGCTCACCCAATTATTAAAGTGGCTTTTGACTGAAACGTTTGCTCTTTACAGAAAGAAATGCAAAAAAAACCCAACAACAACAAAAAATCCTTCAGGTAAAAACAACTTCATTTTTGTGTTTAAAGTGTGTGAGGGTCAGTACGTCTCACAGCTCCCATCAGTTGACAACATTCACCGGGATGCTGCGATTTTGAATGGAGGGTGAAAGAGCACAGGGAATGTGCAGAACTCATGCAGCAAGCAACCAAAAAGTGGAAGAGCATTTGTTTAGGTGCGTCTGTGGTCCTGTATGATATGCGCAGACAGCACACACAGCCATAGAATATCCCGCTACCCTCATACTGATCTATTTTCTAGCTTTATCTGGGTCAAGTTCATGCCAACTGTCCCTCTTTTGCCATGTGACCGCGCACACATGCACAGGAATATCCCTCTCAATCTCCCAATGACCCTTTTCTCTCCTATCACATCCTTTCTCTGTTTTTCTTCTCTCACTGAGCATTCACTCTTGTCTGTCAGGCAGTCACCCTCTTTCTCCATCTGTCCGTCATCTTCACCTCTCTGTATCTGCATGCGTCCACGCTCAGATGTATCAAAACGGAGATTTCAGCAAATGCCACACCCAGTGGAGATAGATCCAACCACTTAATGATGGGACCAGTGGGGCTGCTCGCATTTAGGGCTCAGCTGCTTAGCCAGGCAGGAGCAGCAGACTGAAGTTATGCTATTGTCCCGCTGTCACAATGGATCCATTCACGCTGCACTCACCGCTTGATCCACTCCACAGATGCTTGTTGGAAAATCTCTCTCTCTCTCTCTCACACACACACACACACAAACACACAAAGGAACATCCCCTCTGAGGAGTGAGAATGGTTGTACCCATAAGCCAAAGTGCACCTTTACACACACACAAATACACACAAATACACACACATGTTATCCACCAACTTCCTCTAGACTTGCAAATGGTGTGTTCGTTTATAGCACGCACTATGAAGACACATATGCAAAGCATGTGTGCAGGACACACACACACACACACACACACCTTTCACATCCACCTGACAGTTTGTCTTGGGTAAAGTGACTCTCTTGTGTCTCCTGAGTGCCCAAGTGCTGCTTTTTAAAAATTTAGAAGAGGAAGCAGTCGGGGGGATCTTGTGCCCCAGGGTGGTTGTAACTTCAGTTTTTCAATCAGCTCTGCACCTTTTGTTAATGAAGGCAAAGGGAGCCAACTGCTGAGTTTGTTTTCCATGCTGTCTCTCAGTCTCTCACCCACTCTCTCCGTCTTTTCATTCAGTCTTCCTTTCAAAAACACGCTTCCCCGGGAAAAAGGGGGCGGGTTTTTCCTCTGTGGAAAATCTGATTTGGGCCCGGTGAGCCAAAACTAAAAACCTCTGGCTGTTACCCTTTCCGCGCCACGCAGAGTAAACCCACGCAGGACGGCAGCTAAATAAAGCACACAAGAGTCCGACAAGAGGATGAATGCGAAAACTGCAAATACTCTCAGCATCGTTACTAAAATAACACGTGGGTGTGAAAGTCGGCTGTGCTGAGTGAGTACTAGTCTGCACTGCTGCACTTGCTCCGAGTTCATTTACGCACAACTTGCATCTCATCGCCACACAGCACAGGAACATGCACTTACCCAGAATGTAAAGTTGAACACGAACAAAAGGTATTTCACACATTTCATTCCTCCTTCCACCTTCCCCATTTCGACTTGATGTCTCTGTGTTTTGCCTTTATCCCCGCAAAATGCTCTGACGGCTGTATTGGCTGCGCACGCTGTGACAATAACGGTCCACTCCGGTCACAACACTTGTGCATCAAGAAGCGCCGTCACGGTAGCCTCTCTCTCTCTCTCTCTCTCTCTCTCTCTCTCTCTCTCTCTCTCTCTTTCTTTCTCTCTTTCACACACACACACACACACACACACACACACACACACACACACACACGCACCCATGCGCACGCGCGTGCACGCACACAAAACGCCGCAGGATCAGCTTAAACTCTTTCCAGACCGCCCCTTTCAATAATGCAAAGGGGGGGCTGAAGGGGGGACCGAGACTACACGATGGGGACTTGGCAAATGTTTGGCGGAAGTGTTGTTTTCCCTGTAACAAAAAGTCACTATTTACCTATAAACTGATATTCACCGTATGCTCAGGGTGTCCTTTTTATAGTTAACTCCTACTTGTAACCTCATGGCACCGTATAATTAGTAAGCCAATAAGGAAACTTGCAGAAAACAAGCATATAAGTGGCAACACATATACTTTTATATCCTTTTAGTGTTATAATAATATTCTTAAAATACAACCTACTAATTAGTGAGTTTAGTGTTGTTTTCTTGTCTGCAGTGTAATAAATTTACTACTTTTCTTTCTTTCCATCAGGGCTGATTATTATTATTACACACCACAAATCTCATGCATAGTAGCACTGACAGACAATTTGCAATTGTATATAATTTGGCTTATGGTAGTTCTGTTGAACTATTCTTTGCTATATATATTTTCATAACTTTGGCTGACAAGTTAATTTAGTGATAAAATGATATAATTTCTTCCATAACATGTGTATAGGCCAATTTGTTTGCTGTTGTTTCACATGTTGTATATTCCCTTCATATTTTGTTTCTATCCTCACACACCTTCAATAGCAATAATAAAGAAGGAGTTTGGGATTTAACCCCTCAGACTAACAAACTGTGCCAGTTCAAATAGGACGCCCTGTAGTGACTCAACTCTCCACATCAGCATGGATAGGAACCTTGCGACATTTTTCAACTAGGATATAATTCCTATACAGTTATAGCATCTCACATATGAAGTGTGGGGACCAGCCTATTTGATGACAGAATTACTGCAAAGTCAAACCACATGCACAGAGCAAATAGCCTACTATTAAGACAGCAAGTAAACAAGGGGAAGCCTAGCATCTATGCACAAATGAGTTGCTTAAAAAGATCTATTTACTCAATTTCCTTTTATAAGACAGCATTTTCCTCTTACAGCAAAGTGTCAAAACAAAAAAAAAGGAAGTTGCCTAATCATTTATCATTAAGACATGTCAACTAATTCTCAACGGATAGACTGGGAGCTAAAATAGTTTCTGCTTCTTTCTGTTTGCTTCCCGTGGAAGGAAATTTAGACCTGGAGCGATGAGTTAAAGAGCTTCAGTTCATACAAGTTTATCATCCACTGTCCTCCTCATTCAGCTTAATCTTTAAAGATGGAATGAAAATCTGTTTGAATAAGTAAGTGCCCTGGAAAAGGGAAGGCTTTTTAACACAACAGAAGTCAAAGTTTCTTTGCGGAAAAAAGACATTTTTATGGCAATGTCACACTAAAAATTACTCAGTTAATTAGTAATATTTTTTATATTGCTGTTAGGTTACTTGAGTAGTTTTCCACCCATGGGTAGGTCTACTGGGTAAAGTTAACCCATTGCTGAGTTGGGTCAGTTTTGACCCACTGATTTTAAGTGTTGATATTTCTCACAATTGACTTCTTATTTCTAAATGCATTGTCCAGCCGTGTGCAAAGCATCAGCTAAGCACAAAAAAGACACAAACTAAATCTACTATTAATGAAATGGAATGAGTAGCTCCTCTGCTGGATTTCTTCCCTCAGTGTCATCAGTGCATATAACACCATGTTCAACATAAATATTTTCCCCACAACCATGGAGAGCAGCCATCCCAAGAGCAACTTCATTTTATCACTGGGAAATAAGGCACTGGTTAGAAAATGACCTTATAGAGGAACAAAGTGGTCTGCCAAGCTGAGCGCTAGAGGGATGACATGATGGAGAGAGAGGGAGAGACGGGCTACAGCAAATGCTTAGATGATGATCTTGTGTGAATAATCACCAACATGTAGCCCTTTTCAGCCATTCACACGCGCGTCTGTCTCAAAACTGACCCGTCTAAAGCTCTCAGAGCAGCAGAGTTTGTGCTGTGAGACTCATTAAGGGAACTGCGGAGGACATAGAGAAAAAAAAAAAGGTTTATTCTGGACGCTAACCAGAGCAGTGCCAAAAGAGGAAAGGCTGATAAGACTGGGACAAGACCACTGTGTCCCTGCTTGTTAGTTATTATGGGCTGGTGGCCACTCAGTTGCTATGTGGTTCCAAACATGTGAACAAGAAACATGTGTGCAGGTCACAACCTCCATGAAAATAGATAACAAATAGCTGACTAGATAATTTTACAGCTCAACATGATACTCAACAGTTCCATCGGGGGGGTTGGCACAGTCCATTGCTCTGTTCTTTTAGCCAACAGACAGTACTGTGGACATATTTGAAATAACTATGAGCCAGACAAATTTAAACAAATTTATACTGTTGTGTTGGCTGTTGGGATTATCTTCAGAATTTGAATTTTAAGAAAATTCCGGTCGAGGTAGATGACCGCCCACCCAGAGCCTGGTTCTGCTCGAGGTTTCTGCCTGTTAAAAGGGAGTTTTTCCTTGCCACTGTCACTTGTGCTTGCTCATGGTGGGAATTGTTGGGTCTCTGTAAACATAAGGAGTCGGTCTAGACCTGCTCTATATGGAAAAGTGCCCTGAGATAACTTTGTTATGATATGGCGCTATATAAATAAAACTGAATTGAATTGAACTGAATTGAATGAAGTCCTTGCTTTTCCCATTTTCCCTTGAATGGGTGGGATCAGTAATAGCTGTTGTTGATAGCTGCTGTCTGTTACACCCATGTTTGGGTCAGGGCCTGGAGCTTTTCTTCGGCTCTGAGGTCAGTATTGATGACAGACTGTGATATCTGTCGGTTTATCAGGAAGTGAATTAAGCTGTACTGAAGCTTAGTAGAGTTGTTAGGCTGTTTTAGTTTTTGAAAAGAATGTTAATTAAGCTGTGATCACAACACTGATTAGTTATGACAAACAACAAAGTGGCAGGAGACATTAGCAGTGAAAGAGACTTCTATCTGTGGCAGCATAGCACCACCTACTGGTCAGACTGCAAACATTGACTGTGTGGTAGTTTATTTTCAGGGAAAAGCCGCTTGAGCAGCTGTGCTCTTCATTCATGTACTGGGAGCCGAGTTGTACAAATGGAGGGTTTTACAAACAAAGTAGTTAGTGACTTGTTCAAAGGCTCTTTGACAGCAAATGTTTATTTCTATTTATTCACTGTATTCATCCAGGTGCAGGTTTGCCTACTTGACCTGTAAACAATTAGGAAAAGGAGAAGAGATGGGATAAATTATGATCCCTTGTTGCTACTCAGAAGTCTGTGAAGGAGCCAGAACTCAACTTCATCTTTCTCTCTTTACACGCAGGTTACTGCCTTCACAGCTACTGCGGCAAAACGGAGAGAAAATGGTTAACAAGCCACACCGCCTGTTTGCAGCTCCTGCCAAAGTGAGAGGTTATCTGAGGTCACCTTCTGAAAAACTTTTTGATCAGACAGCCTTGCTGCAATGAGGTTTCCTGGCAACACATCCAGAGCCAAATAGCACCTTGTATGATCTGTGAAGCAGCAGCATTAGTGAGGGTGAGAGCACAGCCTGGCACCTGGGTAGGGTGATGATGTGAGGAGAGGTGCAGAATTCACCTTTCAGTGAGAAGAGAGGAAACAAGAGAGACCTAACAGTCCTCCCTTTTTTTCTCCTACTCATTTGGCACCAACATTTATCAGGTATGGTTTTCAACTTGATCTGGCACCAGACTACCTCTCAGAAATGCTTCTGGTTTATGAACCGGGAAGGCCCCTGAGATCCACCGGTTCTTCTCTTTTAGCTGTTCCACAAAGCAGAACACAAACATTTGGTGATGCTGCTTCTATTATCTTTTATGCATTTTTTGGGGTTGTTTTGGTGTGTATTAGTCTCTAAGTCCATTTTTAACATCCTGCGTTTTGTCAGTTGCTTGTAAAGCACTTTGAACTGCATTTGATTTGTTTAAAAGGTGCTATATAAATACATTTTGATTGATTGATTGATTGATTGATATTTTGTGGGCTGAATGGTTTGATGAGCATATAAATGATGTGGATCATATGTTACTACCCTCACACTCACCAGATTTCAACCCAATTGAGCACCTATGGGAGATTCTGATCCACAGGACCAAATTTGTCACCCATCTGTATGCATGACCCCTATGTTTCCCTCACATATAGGCATTTCCCACATCTGTGTTTACACCAGTTTTCCAATGTGACATGAATTCTGCGGCTCTGCTGGGAGCAACACTGCCAATCCATCTTCCTCTGTGTGTATAAAATGCAGTGCAGGACTCTCAGGCCTGCATGGTGTGAACGACATTCCTTCTCCTTAGAAAGAGTCTGCTCTGCCACTGGCTGCTGTCCCCTGTCCTGGAATAATGCTGCAGTGCCAACAGAGACATGAGTCGTTGGAAATTTAGAACAGCCACTGGTGGTAACAATATATTTGAAGAAATAGAGAGCAAAGCGTAGGTACTGAGTTTGATTAAATGTCTGGTCTTGTAAATTTAAGTTGCACTGAGGGAGTCTGGGATTTGGGGATGTTAGGAGCAGTGGTTCACAACCTTTAGTGCTTGTGAAATGTTATGTTGCAAAGTCTTCTTTTGACCCTTTGTTACACGCCGCATGTTGAGTTGTGAGCAGATCTATTGAAGGGTGATTTTCCTCTCTCAGACTGTTTGATTTGATGAATCATTTTAGGGGCCTGAAGAGGTAACTATTAGTTAACTGTTTCACAAGAAAAACAGCAAAAATTAGAGAAAACAAAACAAAACAAAAACATTATTATTATGTGTAGAACAATTGAGTTTTTCCTTATTTCCTACCCCACTAATCATTACATCACCCCTTAGATTCATCATGTGACCCCAAATGGGGCCCTTGTGGGTTTAGAGCAAGACTTTGAAACTTTGAACTCTTGCATTAATTGATTTGTTTTTTTGTTTTTTTACATGGGGGCAGTAAACACAATCACATAGTTGCCTTTTAAAACATTATGCACACACAGAGCAACATTGGCATTAATCTGGAGCCGTGTCTCTGGCCACCTGATGCATGTAAGTCCAATACTCACTCTCTTTTCTACTCTGGTCGGGCCTCCAACAACTCCTGAGGGAAATATCTGCCTCTGTAGCTGCTAAATGCTCCACCATGTTCACCAGCTAGTCGCTAACTTTGTCTGTCTGCTGTTTGGTACTGGGCAGGTACTTGGTGGTTTTATCTGAGCTTTTCATTGTTGCATTTGGAAACAATGCTGATGAGAGCAGTGGGACTGAACCAAAATAGTAAGATATACAAGGTATGGAAGTTGCAGGTTGTAAAACCAAAACAATGAGCTGAAAGATGCTAAAATGCGATCTAGAGTTGAAGGAAACTGCAGGGCTGGGTGATAATACTCTGCGGGTTTGTCACTATGACCGACCTCTTTAATAGTTTACATAGTTATTCATTCATTGAATTGATTAGAGCAGCTTAAAATGTGAACATTAACACTATCTTAAACTGACACAAGAAACCAGGCAAGTACTGAGGTGTTTAATAAATAACAGCATGAACAACACAACAACAACATTAAAAGCTTGAATTCATTTTGTATATACACATACTGTATATATTTTCATATTTGACTGTATAAACCATAAATATGACATGCAGTCCTTATAACTTAAAACAACCAGGACTTCTCAGACTGAGGTAGGGTTAGGGGCCAAGGGGTTGGATTGATGAAGCTGTTCGTGTGTGTGTGAGTGTGTGGATTGAATGCTATGTTCAGTGTGTGTGTGTGTGTGTGTGTGTGTGTGTGTGTGTGTGTGTGTGTGTGTGTGTGTGTGTGTATGTTTGGAGGTGGGGAAGAGGATTACAGTATTGGCAATAAAGCTGCAGTGGCTGTTTAGTAGAAATGTGTGTGCTTGGTTCATAGTTCAGTGGTCAGGAGTTGTCCTCCCCGGTCAGTGCCCCAGTCGTCCCACCCAAGACTTTCGGCTGAGAACACACACACATGCGGCGTTGATGCGGATGAAACGCCAGGCTGTCCGTTCCTTGAAGATGGTCAGGGCGCTTACGAATATGTGTGTGTTGGTGCAGTAGGAGTTCCAGTGGCGACTGTCGATGCCGAGGCAGCCAGAGTTGCCTGCTTTGGAGCCCTGTTTGCCGCCCCGTCCCGCCGGCCTTCCCCCATTTGCAGTCCCGGAGCCTCTGTGCGTGGGGGATCGGCAGGTGGTCTCATAGAAGAACTGTTTCTTCACCACGTTGTTGATTGTAACGTTGGGCAGCACTGTCACCTCGTTCCCAGCTATGTCTGTGGCTCGTGTCAGGTTGCCCACCCAGGTATTTATGCTGTCACATACTGAGTACTCTCCTCGGTGCATGGTGTGCGATCCTACTCTGCGCCTTACCCTCACCCCCCTCACCCCTTCAATGTCATAGCCCTCACCTTCCAGGGCATCATGTGATGGGGGCACCTCGCTGAAGACAACACGTGGCGAGGAGCGGTAACGTCTCTTGGAGAAGAGCTTGGGGTCCACCACTGGGATGGAGGGGTCAGGGGGGGAATCAGACTTAGAGTGCACGACGACAGGGCTCCAATCCTGGGTGTGTGAAGCTGCCCGATGGGGCCTCTTGGTCCTGTGGTGGCTGGTCCTACGATGCTCCTGTGAAGAATGGTGTTCAGAAAGGTGGTCCCCCGCTGCTGTCTGCTGCTGTCCTGCTCTGTGATTGGCTGCCGTCTGCTGTCTTAGTTTGTGGTTGGCTGCCCCGGCGCTCTGGGCCAATCCACCTCCCATGTTCAGTACAGCCTGGACGCCGATCAGGAGGAGCAGGGCCAGTGGTGACGACCTCATGGGCACACGTCCTAAGCCGAAGAAAAAAAAAAGTCCACATTACAAAGTTTACATTATTGTTGAAACTGCTGACAGCCTGAAAGAAAACAATATCACTTGTCAAGAAAGAATACCAAACATTTTCTAGAGCCACAATCCGCATACTCAAATGTGAAGATTAGCTGTTTAATTGTTTTCACTCTTGGTCACACAAAATAAGCAATTTGATGGCATTTCACAGAGCTCTGAAAACCTGAGACCGGACATTTATCATTACTTCATGAAGCATAGCATTAGCCTAGTTCAGGCAGAGCACGGAAGTTGTTTGTATTGGATGCATCAGCATGCATTGCATTGCATGCATCAAATCTCTATTAATTTGCAATCTTTGTATTCATTTGCATTGGTATTGCTAGTGTTTGCCTTGCTGCTAATGTCCAAGAGATACATTTGAATATTCCTGTATGAGCTCAACTTGTTTTGGGCATTTCCCCCTTTGCCGTATGGAGTTGTTTTGGGGGGTTTCTATCACCTCATGCATGCTATTTAGCTGATCACTAGAGATCAGTACTCAAAATTTGTTTATGGTTGTTCATATCATAATGGAATTTATGGCTAAATCCCTGCTCATCACTAATTTGGTTATCTTATTGCTAATTTGGTTAGCTTTCAGATAGGAGAGGAGGCCTGGCTTGCATAAAAGCATGTGTTGTATAGTCTAGGTACATTTTAGTTGTAGATTATTTCCCTTGTATCAAGATACTATTAGTATCATGGCATATGTTCATCTAATCAATAATATTGAGTTAAGTCTCAGATGATAAGGGCTTTGCTAGCATTCAGGGGAAATCACAACATGCTGCTTCACATAATAGGTCCATAATAGCTTAGAATATTTACCATGAATTGTGATGTTGATCTGAGGCTAGCCAGGATGTTGTTTGAGCTATGCAACATGCGTGTTACATAATGTGCTCCCTGTTAATAATTAAGCAGAGAGCAATAATTGTGTTTTGGGGGATCAGCTCTCTCAGCAGCTGCTGAACGTAACTACGTAACTGTCTCTTATTGAAATGAAGCATTGTTCAACATAACTTGCACTTGTATTGACTGACTGGCATTAGCTGCAATTTGCTATATTACAATGTTTGGCTCATGTGACTTAGCGCTATTGCTCTGCTGATTACGCTCATGCCAATGCTGCTCACTGCTGCAACTCCCTCCACCAGCCCAACCTCCTCCTATGTTGTATTTCATGTTGTTGATTTAACAAATATTTATGTTCACGTATGTGTTTATTAAAGGGGGATTCGGCAGAATTAGTATTGTCCCACAGATCTAGTGTTTTCTGTCAGTTAAGTGCTTTGGTTGAGAAACAAATGTTTTGTCCATTTTCACTATCAAGGGAACATCTTTGGTCCTTGAACTTGATGTATTCTGTGTGTTTCTGTGTTGAGTGTTTATGTGTACCTGTGGAATGTGTCCAGTTGAAGTGGGAGCCCCTGCGGACTCTAGAGCCAGACTCCAGTGCAGGCCGGACCCCTCATGCCTGCCATCTGGACCCCCTGAACCACAGTTCTGTAACACAGACACACACACACACACACACACGCACACAGAGACCAAATACTTAACTTAAACATATGAATACACAATTCAGCTTTTCATACACAGTATGTTGTGGAACTGATATTTTACTAAAACCATTTACTGCATCAAATGATAAATACTGGTAATTTAATGAATATGTCTACCTTTATCATTCAAGACTAAACTTGAACTCACGGGCAGGACATACTTATGTGAACTATTAAAACAAATTCAACACCTTCTTTACCCTTTTTGCTACATGCCATTATTTTTTACCCTGATATTTAAAATCCTTATGTCCAGTCTCCCAAAACACAAAATGGCACTCATTTTCTATCCTTGAGATAACACAATGGACATATTTAGTTTTCTTCTTTCAGTTTCAACCAAAGGTAAAATAGTGCAAGAAGTGCAAGTAAAATGTCTAGAAGCAAGGTCTCCCCTCTCTTCCCCTGAACACCACTGCTCGCACAGACATACACAATTTACCATTACCTGACCTTATCTCAAGCAAAGTACACACACACACTCGCCGTGTTTAACTCCTAGAGCTTAGACTTGCCATACATTGGAATGTGTGGAATTTCCCACCTCATTTAGATGTTACATATATATTGAACATAAAGCACTCCAACATGCATCATTAGCAGGGGATGTGAACACATGCGTGCACACACAGACTCTGTCACACATGCAAAAAAAAAAAAGTGTCTTTCTTAGACGCACTTGCCATACATACATACGTAAGCTTGTTTTCATGAATAGTTTACATGCTTAGATCCTGTGATGTGGACGAATACACACACCCCCTCCCACACAAACACTCAGAAGGTCACTGAGGTGAGTTGAAACTGGTGTGTCAGTATTTTTGATTTATCTGCAATGTTCTGTTAAACACATCTTGCTGGTACGGTGTTGGAATACCACAAAGTTTATTAGTGTTGTAAATGTTTAGCTCAGCATGTTTAATTTTACGACCTTGTTGTGAGAGGTACAGCATCCTGGCTGGATATAAAAAAAAGTTTAGGAAGTGATTATGATTCATGATCATGTTTGCAAAGATGAAACATTTTCTAGTTTGTATTTAATCTTTTGTGGCACACAGGTCTTCTAGAAATATGACTTGCATTGAAATCCTCCCAGTATAGCACAGAAGACCACTGACCAGAAGAGGTCAGTGTTGCCTGCATTGGCCGGAATTCAAAGACAACATCAAGCAGCTGACTTATATCAAAATGTCACTGGCCCTATTCCCATTAGAAATACCAGGTCAGATGCTAAACGTCTCAGAGAGAACTTCTCAGACAGAAGTTTAGCATCTTCTCAGAGAGAAGTCTGGCATCTTAAATCATTTCATAGGTGTTTTCCCTCTAGCTAAGAATGCTCTGTGCAGTCCCGTTCTTGAGATTTTTGTTCTTTGAAACATTTTTTCTATACCTGTTTGTGTACCAGGCAGTGGTGGAGAGTAACTATAGTGATGTGTACATGTACTCAACTTATGCATTTAGTAATATTTTGAGGAACTGGTATTTAATACTACTTTACACTTCTTTTCCACTGCCTCTCATGTAGTCCACCACATTTATATAACTATAGTTACTGGTTAAGATTTATAAGACAGGATTCAACTTTTCATATATCCTATTGTGATATATGTGAGCAATTTGTATTTTACTAAATATGAAGGTTTTTCATACTGTACAAATCATACACTATAATGAGCTTTTAAATATGATCCATTGCTGTAGATGAAATGACACAAAAGCATATGAAGTAGTTACCTCAAAGAGCCACGACATTAAATAATAATCAGTAATAATAATCCAATTATATAAAGGTCAGTGAGTCTAAAAGTGGCCATTGTACAAAATGAGTACTTTTGCAGATAAATCTAATGCACTTTTGAATCTTTAAATGCAGGCTTAATGTGTAATTAAATACTTTTACATTGCGGTATTGTTGCTTTTACTTAAATAAAAGTTCAGAATACTTCTTCAACCACTGCCATGGGGTCAGTTTGGCACTGCAACTGCAAAACAATCAAGTAGGCTAATCTTGGGAGATGGCGAGAGCTACAGACTTTCGAGAAACTGACTTACCAGGGATATCTTTCGACTTCAGTGAACACAATCGTACACCTACACACTTACACACACATATGGAGCTGGTCCAAACAAGGAGCGAGTTGATTGATCCCGGCTGACGGTCAGCCCAGTGTTTACATGGCCCAGTGTGAGCCGGGAGGATCCTAATGTTAAAAATATGTGGCTTGTGTTTAATGCCAGCGGAGCCAGCGTAAACACTGCAGCGCAGGAGCACAGGGGTCAGAGCGGTTTAGAGCGCACCTCTGACTTATGGGATTACTTCAGCACTGGATCTGTCTGGATATCCGTCCGACCCTCTCACACAAATACTGTATGCAAAATAACAAACACACGCACATGCACCGCCATACAAGCTTGCAAGATGGCCCTGCGGTTTTCCTGTATTTCAGTGAATAGGGTAGGGTTTGGATGTGCTCCCATTGCTGTTTATTTGTGTTTATGGTAAACTCCAGAAATTGTGTACTAGTCTCACTGGAAAGTTAGATATTTCAGCCACATTCACAGGGTGTTGACTGGGCCTGGAATAGAAAATGTTAGATGAAATGGTCCAATGGGTTTTACATACTAACATACATCCTATATCAAACTGTGGGGGAAAGGCGACCCATATGGTACTGATATAACAGGAAGTCTCAGATGGCTGTGTGAGGCTCCCTGCACTTTGACGTGCACAGGACAGTGAGCTGCTTTCCTCTTTAGTAACCAGGCTGAAAGATCAGAGCACACAAACACACATGGGAGATGCCCTGAAGGATAAGAGAGCTAGCAGGAGACAGTCCTGCTCACATGTGCCAGCCAAATAATGACAAAGGTATTCCAAAACCGTTTGAGCAAATACCACAGAAATGACAGACACAGTATGGTTCATATTTCCAGACACTCAACATACTGTATTAATACACACTGCTATAAACAAAGCAGTTGTTCAATATCATTTTATGATTCAGGCTTTGTACAGTTTGCACCAAGGAGGATGTTTATGAGAACAGACTTTGTAAAACAGCTTCATGTGGCTTACTGTAATGTGCCCTGCTCTAAGGAGGTTCCCTTTCTCACAATAGGCAGATTCCCCAGCTTTGCCAAACTGTAAATCAAGACCATTTCTCTTGAGTCATCAATCGCTTTCAAATGGCATGAGCGTTCAAGGCACCAGATGGCACTACCTGGTTAAACAAGTTTGCCAAAATTAATGAAAGTATGTGGAAAGAAGACATAAGTCAAGCAGCTGCCAGGTTGTGACCTGGAAAACATATCATTAGGCAGCATGAGAGGGAAACACTTCAGAAAGACTAATTACTTAGCCCAAGGCAGTGGAGACCGGCCACACATTTACTGGTACTCACTATGTAGTGTTAGTCAGTAACACGTTTTCATTTAGTCTGCCTGTCCACAAGATGCTCCATTGATCAGACTCTGCACCTACAAGCTGCCAAAGTACTGCATGTGGTTACAGTACAGTGTGTTGACTGTGATACAATGACAACAAGGCAGGTGGGCCAAAACATGAGCAGTTTAGGAGAGCGTTGCCTGCCATCAATCCGAGGTTAGTTTACATTTAGCAGGGGTTTCTTCCTATCAGTGTGATACATTAGTCATTAGATACAAGTCCTTGTTAAAAGATCTGCAGGAGCGGCATGTCAACAGTTCACTCAAACAAACACACACCTCTCTCTTGGAGTGATGACAACAGCATCAGCTTATGAGGGGGTGAGAAAGAGAGACTGACAGCTGCAGAGATAGAGAGGGAGAGAGAAAAGAGACACGATGAGGTGATGCGGAGAAAAAACAGAGAAAGGTAAACAGTTTTTCTGTGTCTCTCATCAATTCAGTGTAGTGCAGTTCCTCCTGCTGTCATCCACTGGAAATAATTATCAAGAGGGATGACTGCCAGGTCAACTTGCCCTCTTTTCGCTTTTACACGCATCCAAATCTTTGACAATATATTTATTTCCTCTAAAGAAACGGTATCTAATTCTCATTAATCATTGTGTGAAAAATGCAACGACTTATAAGGACCAAATCGTTTTTACTTTTGGAGAAGGTTTCATTTGAAATGAAACTCGAATGAAGTTAAAATCTCATGGTGGCTTTTTACTTTACAGAGCCATACTCACAACTTGCAATGCCTCCACTTCTCGTCCAATCACTGTTGCTTGTCCTCTACGTGAAGACGATCTGGTTGTCGCAGTTTAGACAAGCCGCCATGTGAAACTAATACAACAGCCAAGATACTGCCGTGAATCAAGTTTTTGTCACGCAAAATGATGTCATGCAGCGTCTGTTAAAAGCACAATGAAGTTATACTCTCCAAACATTCTTGAGAGGCTGTCAGTGAGCTGGCTATTCTTGGAAACACTTTAAAAGTCTCCTATATGGGACACACGGCACAGGTCAGACAGTCAGAAAAACGTAACGCTATAAAATAAATAATAATAATGTTTTTTCATAAGCCAGAAAATCAGTAAAAAAACATTTAAATAGTGCAATGCTTATAATTCATAAGCGCCCTGGTCCATTTAATAAGATGTCATTAATGAAGTATATTAAGATGTGATTTAACATAAACTAAACCATTTGAAGAACCAGTTTAATTCACTGTTTATGGTTGCATAGAAACACAAGGTTTTTCAGCATTTTCTATGGTTAATAAACATTTCAATACAACTCATTCAATGCAATTGCACATCAAATTGCTGTGGTTTTTCATTGAAGACAATTAAAAAAATCTAAATGCAAATACAGTGTAGTCAAATTATGAAAATCGAAACATGGAAGCCTGATTAACCTTATACATCCTATAAGTCCAACTTCATTCAGTCTTTCTAATTTGGCATGGTGCAACTGAGTGTGGCTTTAGGTGGGGATGGTCAAGACATTTTTTTCTATATCACATCAAAACATGGCAGATAATACTTTGCCTTTGTTTCTCAAACTGCCCATAACTTTAATTCCAGGCTGGCGAAAAAGAAAAAAAAAAAAAAAAACTAAACTTGAACGTTATCAACCTTTAGCCATGTGATGTCGTAATGTGAGTAACAGAGATGGAAGAGATCAGCTTCTGCCGTGTCCTTTCCCCTCGTCTTCATGTTTAAAAGACATTTGCCGTGAGACCTAAGGCACCTGTGTTGCATCAGGGATACTTCAAACAGTAAACTTTGCTGATCTGGCCTCAAGACACAGGAAGAGAGAGACAGGCAGCATCAAACTGACAGGCACACTCAACCTGTTAAAGCACTTGACTCCTCAGTGCGATGACAAATGATGCAAGATATGCTGAACAAAAGAACATTTACTGTACAAACTGTTACAGTATGAACTGACCAACCTCTACAATATGGAAAAAAAGAACATATGTGCAGGTCCTGAGATCAGCTTGTATTAGCTTCATGGGTTTACTGGGTGCAGCAATAAAATATGCCTGGCGTGTACAACACACAGGTAAATGTATTTCCAACTTTCAAATGTATTTCTATAAAAACAATCAGCTTTCGAATGACTGACCCTTTATTCAACTTAGCTGGCTGATGCTGGCGGCCGCACAGAGGCAGGTACTTCACTTCACTCATCCACTGAATGTTTCCCCAGCTCAGTAACACGCTGCCAACAAGACCTCTGAAATATATGTGTGGCTTCGGGGTTTAATGAGCAACCATTTCAAACAAATTTACCTGTTTTAAAACCATAAATGAACATGGTGCCATGCAGCGAGAGGGGGGATAGAAGTTCATTTCTTGTTTTGATTAGCAAGTGTGCATTATATGCATGGTTGGCGCCTGTAGGATTTAATATATGTACCTCCATTATACACAGGCGTTTCTCTTCATCAGCTGTGGTAAAATAAATCCATTTGTATCTGTTCAGAGTATCTTTAGAATACCAGGGAAGCAGGAAGCCAAGGTGTGAAAATGAAAAGGAATGGACTTTGGCAACGCCAGCTGTTTCGTTACTTTCTCTGGTTCTCTTTCCGTCTCTCTGTCAGTCTGTCTCTCATTTATCTCAGGTTCTCCCTTTTCTGCTCCTGGAACCTAACCTATTATTCCTCTTTTCTCTCACGGTTAAAAGCCAGCATACATGGAAGTGTCCAACAGCGATAACAGATTTCAACACACAAGCGCATGTGTGCAGGTGCAGACCACTTGTGGACCCTCTCTATCATCTATCACTTCCTTGTGTTTTGGGAAAATTATGCAACCATTTTTCTGATCATATCCATAGACCCTTTGACTGGAGATCTGACACCCCACCCCCACCCCTGTCTCTTTTACTTGACCATCTCAAACCCAGACTGTGGTTGTGTGTTTGTTTTGTTTTTTGTGTTGTGGGCTAAAAATAATTGGCTACTGCTTCAGAAGCTATAAAGTGATTCCTCTAAAGACATGCCCAAAACACAGACAAAAGGATTTCAATTCCCAGTAGAAGGAATTTGTCTTGGAACAGGGATAATTAAAACAGTTGGACTTGTGTCTGCATATGGCTCCACTTTTACTTTTTTTACTTTTACTAATGCAAACTGTCCAAGAAAAGTAGATGTCAAAGTGTTGAATCAAGAGGGACAAAGTGTGCTAATGCAGTTTAGCTGAACGTAAATACCTACTAATTAAATTGATCCCATGCACCTGTGAGACAATAGGTGCAATAACATGCATATGTGAATTTTGAGTCACCCCACTCTTAATGTCTTCCTTTTTGCAAGGCTCAAAGGCAATACAACCTTGACAAGGCTCTCTTTGCCGTCCAAGATAATGAAACACAGTTCCAGGAACCACAGGCCTTAAGTTTGGCATACACTGTATCTCTCTAGGCTGAAAGATCTTTTTATCAGCTGAAATTTCACACATTTTCAGCTACATGTGGTAAAGCTTTCAAGTCAGCTTTTGGCACAATATTTGTTCCCGAGTCGTTTTTTATTTGGAAGGGCAACCCTGAAACAAAGCAGAGACATGACTACAATGTAACCTCAGCCTTTTCCCTACTGTCACACATTGTCCTGCAGTAAGTCGAACAATGATTCATCATAATAGAAAGATTGAATCCTTGTGTTGTTTGTGAAAGGAATCCAAAATAAACAACATTTTAGCTGACAGCAAAATTCAGCAGTAATTACATTTGGAAGAAAGGGATGGGTGGCAAATCGAAACTATAAAGTGAAACAATGTAGCTCTTTGTACATCAAGGAATATCAATGGGTTTTCTTTTTGTTTGTTTAATAATGTGGTTTCTAGCATTTTCCCCTGAAAAAAAAAAACTTTGTTTATAAAGAAAGTTATGCAATACGAATATTTCTATATTTCTGGGCTATATGTTATGTTTGCATTTAATTTTGTTAATTTTTTATATCACAAACTGAGAATTATTGTGCGTGTATTCATATTACAGAGGAAAAACAGGGCTCTTGTGCTGCGTGTTCCGCATTGTTTTCCCCACGGTACTAAACGGCGCCACATTAGCTACAATGCTAATGTTGCTAGCAGTAGGTCGCTCTGTTTCAGAGACTCAAACACTGTTATATCTTTTTTGTCTGGTCAATTTGTTATTGTACAGTTCTGGAATTTAAGAAACACAAGTAATTAGTTTTTCTTCCATCTTTCAGTTCGAGCAGTGGTCAGCAGCCATTGGCTGCACCCCCAAAAGTCAGCACAGCTCGGGTCAAAGTTCAACAAATTTGAACTTTGTGGACATTTATGTGAATACGCCTCAACACTTTGTTTCTGACACAACTGCTGTCACTCTTTAATTCTACTTTCAAAAGGTCCTCACAGACAATGAATTTCAGTGATGCTGTTTAATGTCCTTGTAATGAACTCTTGGCTGCTGTCTTGGACCCCAGCAGAACTCCAGGCATGAGGCTCCTTCGGCAATGAGACAAAACCGCAGCCAGAGCACCGTGCCTGTGTTTGTGAAAGGTCTTCTCCTCCTCTCTTCCCCCCTTTTTCCCTCTCCCTACAACTGGGCCCATCCCCAGTCAACCCACCCTCTCCCTGCACTGGACCAGCAGACGTGGGAGGCCAGTCCTCCAGGCCTTGAAGGCAGGATGAACACAATGATTAACATGTTTTCCAGACCCCTAGTTTTTATGACCTTGACATTCAACAATCTTCTCATGACAAGTGCTTAATCTTTTGGAATGGTCGTGGTAATAACTCCCCCTTCCTGGTGAGAATCTAAGATCCCACAATGGAGCAGTGAGAGGAGGAGGGCCAGAGGCAAGAATGCCTGTTCGGCCACAGAGAGAGATGTAGACAGAGGGATGGAACGGAAGGAATCAGAGACATCATGGGATGGGGAGAGGCAACAAGTAATGGAGGGCGGGATACAGATGGGCAATGAGATGCCTTGGGAATTTTTGAAAATAAAGGAGCATGTGATAGAAAGAAGCAGAGCAAGGAAGGACAAGGTTGTAGGGGAGCAGAAATAGAGACAAAGAGGAGTTCAAGGACAGGGAAGGAGGGAGGAATTAAGGCTACAGGGAGTTGCAAAGAGTTGAGGAATAAGAGACACATGGAGTTTCATTGCTGTCCTTTTCCTCCCAATAGCTTTAACAGAAAAGAACATTTCCCCCATGTCTGCTTCAGGAGACAGAAAACCAACTGTCTCCAAGGTGTTGTAGCTCATGTTGCTTATTTACTCTCAGGGCATCCACTGGAGTAGAACTTGAAAAGCGTCTGTCTGTTGTCCAAGCAGAGCTTCACTCATGTTTGAGTCATGTTCACTAATCCTCCCGGAGAGTACAACTATATCAGCATGTACGTGATTGAAATCGCTAACTCTGATGAGGTGAAATAAATCTCAGCCGTGTTTCTGATAATAATCACTGACTAATGTCAGCATGAGTCATTCAGTTCATTATTTCGACTTTGATCTCACAGTCTGATATCTGTGCTTTGAATGCACCTTTCACAGCTTGTACCCTCGGCGAAATTGAGCGTATAGATTTGCATGTGACACTTTGACTGCATGCTGTTGTAAACAAAACAGCGGGGAAGCGATGAATGAGCGAATGAGTCACCCAGGTAAATTTGCTACAGAACATAAAGTGAAACGTGGGCGTAAATAGACACATGCTCACTCAGACACCCAAGTTTTCCATTACGCCCCATTTGTGCTGCGCTTTCGTCTGATGCCATGAGCATGGGTGTGGGCCCATAGACGCAAATTGGGTATATGCTGCGTCAGACATTAGGATATGCATGTACAGTATTCTTTTAATGTTCTTACTTCTATTCTGTAATGAAAGTATGCGCTACACATCTGATGGGTAGCTGGGGAGGAGAGCTAATCAATGAGAAAAAGGGATCTGGTCAAGTCCCTTCTTGAGACATATTATGATAATAAGCTAAATTTAACATAAAAGTGTAGACATTATTTGCGAGGCTGTTGCGGTACAGTGAAAGGGCTCTGGCTGCAAGTTAGCGTTTAGCTGTGCCTTTCACTTTAAATTGGTGTGACATGGATTTGATTTGTTAAACTTAATTCAGCTGTCTTTTAGCCCGTTTTTTGGGGTGAAAACGTCAACCAGCCAGCCAGCCTCTGAGGCATGTAGAGATTAAGTATCTCACTCCAGGATACTGAAGCAAAATAGGTAAAGGCCACACTTGCATGATGACATCCTGCTGCCATGTGGCCTTAAAGAGCCATCATGCATAACTGACAGCCTCTTTACAGTAACCTCACATCCTAATGTTGTTGTTTGATTTGTTTTTTAGCCATGCTAGCGGCATGGCTCAGTGAATAGAAATATTGGTCTGTAGGTCGGTTGAGACTAGAATATCTCAACAACTATTGGTTGGATTGACATAAGATTTTGTGTAGACTTGTTTTTTTATATAACATCAAAAACGAAAGGTAAAGTAGTAAGCTGCACTTAATTTTAGATTTAGAGTAAAGCATGAACTTTGCTTAAACAACTTTGAGTATTCAGCTGTACAATCCACTTTGTTGTACTGTTATAGATGGACTTGCCAGGACTGTGCTGACTCCTCGGAAGAGTATAAAAATGCGATGTTGTCATCACTCACAGTGTTTGTTTGATTACAGTCTCACCCCTCTCACTAAAGACTTGACCCAGCCATTTCTATTCTGTGTGGTCTCCACATCGTTCTGTCATCTGTCTCTCGCTCTCTCTCTCTCTCTGCTTCTGTGTCTCTCTGCCTCCCTATCTCCCTCAGTCCATATCTTCCTCCCCTCCTCCCTCTCTTTCCCCCTCTAGCTGATGTCAACCACCTGTCTGCGTGGGACCTCCCAGGCCCATCCTCTGTCTGTTAGCAGCATGCCATGTTCGGCGTGTGAGCAGAGCTATGGTGAAAGAGCGTCTGCATGTGTGTGTATATGTGACCTGCAGCGGGGGGTTTCGATGAATTAATATCTACCGTGGAGCTCGATGCACAGGCTTAACAGAGAATCCAGCAGTGAGAAATGGCTTCCTACAGCGTCATCCACCCAAAACTCCTCATTACACACCATCAATCCTCAAGTTTGAACTACAACAAAACGTGATGACAGATTAAAACAGATTGCTTGAAGCTAGATGCGGAGAAAAGTGCTTGTAAAGTCCCTCACGCCTCTGTAGTTTTTGGGATCCTGTCTGGCTAAAACAACCATAAGAAGAATGACGTCTCATTAACTTCTGTAGGAGACCAATCTGTTACGACTAGCCAGTGGCTCATCCTCCTGCATACTGTGCATTCCCAAATTGGTATAATCTGAATAAGTGTATAATAAGTGACTTCACTTGTATCCTTGGGGCTAAGGCGTGTGTGTGTGTTTGATGAGTATCCAACACAAACACACATATACATACACACGTATCCACATGCGCGTTGCTCATACACATGTACAAACCACATTCCTCCAGTGTTGGTGTGGTTTATGTATCTATTTCTTCTGTACTTTCTTTGTTGGAGTAAACTTGCTCTCTCTAAATCCATGGGAATTTGTAAGAACATATTATTGTATGGTTAAAAAACATTTATAACAAAGCGTCTTATAGCAGATGCTGATTTTATCTTATTTTGAGGCGTTGGAGTGAATCGGAATAAATGAAAAGTTCAAGTATTCTTGTTCTGTTGATGGCAAAGAGGGAGAGTTTCATGTCCAGACAAGCTATAATCAACCTACCAATCAGGATAAAGGGGAAGGAAAGTGAGAGTGAGACAGTGTCATCACATCAATCCAAATGTACACAAACACACATAAAAAGCGGCTGCGGTGAAACAATTCAAAACACCAGACGTGCACTTAGTCAACAGATTAAGACCACAACACTGTTATTCTAGCAGTAAGAACAGCCCTGGTAATTTGGTGATTTATCAGCTACTGTGTGTTTGGGCTGCATGCACATGCATGAGAGGAGACTGAGCCATAGCTGAAAGTCATAGAGGCATTTAATGTGGAATGAGCAGGCATGTCTGCACATTTAGTTGTCATTTTTCGAAGCACATGTGTGCAGACACAGAAAGAGAAACATGTACACACAGGCAAACATACTGTAACCCTTTGATGGAGCACCTGTTGAAATCATATCTTCAACAGTCAAACACAAAGACTGACTGGATTCAGTTTTCAATGTATGGAAAAGTCCAAACATGGGAGTGTATTATTCTTGATTTTGCACAGTGCATAGGAGCTGAAAACCAGGACCATATGGGAAAAAGGTGCTGGGACAAAAGAATCCTGCTCATGCCTGACAACAATTCTGTCCAAATCCAGTAAATTACAAATGTCAAACAATGTTAGCTGTGATTTCAATTGAGTCAATTTTCTCCCAAACATTGTGAGAAGTTGTTGTAAAGGAAACGTCAACAAGAATGAATGCAGAAAGTAACTCGTGAGGTGACGTCACGTTTCCGTATTTTCCACTCTGCTCCGTACTCTCCGCTCCTGTGCCACATGGTTCAGGATCCTGACCTGCAGTGACCTCCAGATCCCCGTTTTTCTCCACAAACACAGACGTCACCCCGAGCCCGAACTCTGACCTCTTACCTCTCCCACTGATTTCAGACAGAACACTTGAGCTGGTTCACTTTACACCAGATGTTCCTACCCCATTCTGTGCGTTGACCTGTGCCAGACTGCAGCTCTAGTGACCCAAACAATAACCAAAGCAGGACCTAGGTTTACGTTGACCCATGAAATATCATCTCCTCATTTTTCCCAGACAGGAAGGCTTTGTTCTAGATGTTCAAACATCACCTATTTCTCACAGAGACATATATATATATATTTTTTTTTTAATGATGTTTTGTTCTTGTATGGTAACTGTTATGTCATCTACGTTAAGTTTGGACTGAAACGGAAATGGTTGCTACCTATTTTAGCAAAACATACGTCAACTTTATTTTAAAATGCATACATTTCAAGTGCCAAATAACAGAAGATAATAGAAAATAAAAATGATCGCACTGTGTTATATTTTGATTGACATGTGACTCTACTATGGCATACATAGGGCCTTAATACTATTACTGCTAGCAGGATGCAAAGAAACAAAATGACTCAGATATATAAAAGACCAACCAATGCAATGTTTTTACATGGTAAGGCTGTTCAAGAAGTACATTTTATTGGACCTGGGGTCAAAACAAATTGGATTTTATTTTAGTAAAACATAACACATCTTGTAAGACGGAGCGATCAGACACCATGTTTCTGTGTCAACAAACCCTTAATTAGTTTTTTTGTTGCCAGATGGCACTGTTCCAGATTTTTAAGTAACACAGTACTCGTGTCAAACTAAGTCAGGTGGTATGGTGCCTTTATCAAAGTATCAAGGATCTTTTTTTTTTTTGCCTGGAACAAACGGTATGTATGAAGCAGTGTAGTACTGTAGGGCGCTTCCTCCAGGACAACAGTAGTAATGTAATTTAACACGTCTATTAAATCATGTCGCATAGTTCCAATCAATACTGGTCACTGTTCTAAATGAGTGCTCATATTAGCGACTGGTGCTTTACATTGCTCTTACTAAAAAAAAAGTATAAATAATATAATAATAATAATAATAATAATAATAGAAAATGTATTTTCACTTTTTCTGTTTAGATGTTTTTGGAAAGTGACCGTTTCATAAGTGTAAATCTGCTCTCTGAGGTTAAAATAACAGAAATATGTAATGTAAAATAATCTGAAGATAATAAATAATATAGGAAATAATTAACTTTCTGAATAAATGCCACAACACAAATTCTCATCCCTTGTTTTCTTATATAGGGACATATTGTTGTGCTTTAGCACACAAAATCCAGCACCGTGCATTAGGGTTTCACAACAGGGGTTACAAGAACAACAATGTTTGTGATATACCTCAGAGGGTCGTGTTTAGGTTAAAAAAGGAAAAACCTTGCAGGGCCATTAAAAAATCATTTTTTGAACTAACCTGATATCTGTGTTTATAGTCTAACATTAAGGCTTGGTGTGGTTGGTTTTAAGCCCTCAGGTTAAATAGCCACAGTTAAAATGACAGTCCAGGTGTGCTGTCGCAGCCTCTCCCCTGCCCAGGTGTCCTATACAACACTCTGCAGTCTAGACAGCTCACACTTTTCCATCCTTTATGTGTTCAAGGGGTGGATCGTCTTCCTGTCATAATCTGAGCGAGCACAATTTCATAGATTTTCATGTCTGTTGAGATGATGGCATTATGTCACGTCTCCACTCTGGAGAGCAGCGAACAAAACAGCAGCTGAATCCAAATACATCTTGAAATCTGATAGTAATAATAACTACTGAGCTGTTTTTGAACAAGCACAACTTAGATATATCAGATATTTGCAGTTGTATGACAAAGATAATTTGTGAGACACAGTAAGGATTATAACTTACCAATCCATTAATGCACCCATACACCTATGAAAATGCATATGTCTAAATGCATGTCATGATATCCGACTCTTGACACATAAAACCTTTGAATAAAGTGAACAAAATCCAGGAAATGAGTAGGGAACAAATCTATCAACCACTGTCTAGTTTACCAGTTCACTAACAAGCATCTATCCAGGCTGTTTTAGCTGATAGTAAGATGTATGGGTTAGAATATTAATGTACAGTAGATCTAAATATGATATCTCTTTTTAAAATGTATGCTGTCGCTGGCTTGACTCATTCATGAATGAATGGAGCATTTACAGGTAAAACTCAGTAGCACACTGGTAGGATTTGTTTTGTTTTGATCCAGTGTTAGTGTTATTTTTGTTTCATTATATATTTTTATATTATATACATATTATGGGTTATTTATCCTAAACTAAACTAACTAAAATATGGTTATTTTCACCCACTGTTAGACACAGCAAGCTCAAGTTTGACCTTAAAATTGTCACAGATACATTGTTGGATGATTGGATACACATATTATTAACAATCACTAACAAATAGGGACATCTAAGTTTAAAAAGAGCTAGAGTAGATTCTAACAAGCATTCGATATTTCTGTTTGGGTAAATAACCCAACCGTGAGATAAAAAACAACCCACTGTCTTGGATGGTTTTCTACCAATGGGTAATGGTAAAGTTAACTCCGTATTGTGTTGGTGCTGTAAACTAATGCATTCCTAGTAACATTTCAGTTAGTTCAATATTTGTTTCAAGATTTTGTGTACCTAATTGTAATGTGTTACCCTTTATCTCTCTCTTTTCTCTCTCTCTCTCCTCTCTCTCACTCACACACACACACACACATGCATGCACACACACACAGGTGCTAACATAGGGAAAGCTGTAATTCAGCTTCAAAGGGAAACCTGAGAGGGTCATGAATAATCACAGACATCTTTGTCTGCGGGGGAAAACAGCACTGTCCATCTGCCCTCCATACACATACATACACTAGTTTATATGGCTTAAGCTGTTTTTAGCAACGCCATTGGTTGAACTTCTCGGTTTGAAGGATATATAGAGTATGAACATTTCCAATCATAAACACCAACCAAAGTTACAGATTTACTTACTTTTTTGAATTTTAAAATCATGTAATAATGTTTTGAAATGTATGCCACTGAAGCTTTATCACAAATGCACCTTTATTCTGCAAGCTTCTGGATCATTCTGCATGATTGACGGACAGGTGAGCCAGCAGGGGAGCTAAGATATATTGTAACAGACACACTCAGATGTAGATTACAAGCTAAGGACAGGCGGTTGGTTAAGTGTTAACAGTGGTATGGAAAAAATGACTTGCTCCGCATCAAAAATGAATAGCAGAAATGTTTAAGATGTTTAAAGCTGACAAGCTGCCTGCTTATCTTGCCTGCAAAAGGATGTGCACTTTCGCTTGGTCTTTACATTGTGATGTTTGATGATGCTTCCCAGCTCATTCAAAAAGCCAAAGTGTGAGACAAGATATATACAGTAGATCTACCATATCTACTGGTAGATCTACTATATATTTGGTTTGGCTTACCATTCATGGTTGTGTTGTTGTCGGTTGCAGGCTGCTCTCTGCCTGTCAATCCATGACAAAACAGTGGCTATGAAATGTTTTGATTGGCTATTTGCTAGAATGTTCTGCCTGTTCATAGATGGCTTAATTGCATGTGCAAAGCCAGTGGGTGCTTCCACGAGGCCAACAAATATTAAATGTTTTTTTTCTCCCTTTTGGTTAATCATTTTCCTTTTCCCAGGACATCCAGTTTATAAAGCTGATCTACACAGTAAAACGCCACAAAAATATATGCATTTTAATTTCAGCTGAACTTTAAGAGAACATGCTCTGAATTATCCCGTGTTGACCACATGGACAAAGTACAGTATCTGTTAAGATGTCATGTAAGATATATAGCCAGGCTGCTGCAGCTTTCTCTTTCCATTTCCTCTGCGGACCAACAGAGCGGGGATGAAAACACAGTCAGCTTCCCTCCGGCACACACTGGCAGTGAATTTGAAGCTCGTAAACAATTTAGAAAATGTATTTTTTTGTACAGAATGGAGCACCTTTCTCTTGAGAGAGCTTTACTCACTGGCCTATGCTGAAAGTTTTCTTATCCAACTTATCCACACTTTTTTTATCCTACACTCATATTTGTGTGTGTGTGTGTGTGTGTGACAAAAATATGAACTGACTTGGTGTATGGCTTACCCATCAACACCTACATTTTTTTTGCATCTTTCTTTTTGCATTCAGATTAAAATGAAATCAAAATAACATAACAAGTCTAACGTGGCTGACCTAATGACTGCACCTATAGGTCACCGTTGAAGCCTTTGGTGTGATGTTTGTTTGTGTGCGTTAATGTTTTTCCGCAGTAACATTCCTCCCCTGTCAAAGCCCGAAAGGAATTCCCTGGTAGGAGTGGCAGGCATGAGGTCTGTGTTTAGCACACACGCTTGCACACACACACACACAATTACACACAAATATACATATCAGGAGTATAAAACATTGAGCACTGGGCCCCACCCAGACATAAGGATAACCTCAGCAACAGACTTCATGTTGGACATTGGAGATCATCAGAATCTACCTAAGTCCTTTAAGGGTTGTGTAACATGAGTGGAGAGAAAGACAGATAGAAAAAGAGGTGGAGAGAGGGACAGACAGAAAAAAGAGAGAGAGAAAGAAGGTAACCTGATGTCCCAGGAGTTTTCTGAACAGTGAACTGGTTCCCATTGAAGTTTGGAGAACTCAGTTTTTTTTCTGATCCTCACCTCTATTCTCTCAGTCTCTCTACCCCCTCTCCTCTTCCATTCCCTCTCTCCATCCGCATATACCTGGAAAGCTGCTGTATCTGACTGAAAACGCTGAAAGAAGTGAGCTAACACAAACTTAGTCTTAGTACCTCCTGTGTGTGGTAGTCAGCTGCAATTTTCTCCCCCCAACAGAGGACTAACTGGCTGCTGCTGAGCTCAATCTCAATTCAGAGGCTCCACTTTCACTTAATGACAGGTATGAATAAAACTTGAAGAGCAAATCTTCTGAGAGAGACTCTTCTCTTCCCGCCTCTATTTCTCTATTTCTCTGTCCTATATGAACACACACCCCACACATGAACACCATGTTTAATTAGAGTATTAAAAGATCAAGGTAGGACTCACCACCCTGTTAATGCTCCTTCTCTTCTCTCCCCAGTGAGTGACAACTTCCAGATAAACTCTCCTATATTCCACCTCACTCTCTCCAGGCCAAGGGCAGAATTATCCCAAACTCCAAATCCCGCTCCTGCTTTTAAAGCTGTGAAACCAGGTCTTGGGCCATCCACTTCTTACTGTTTCCCTCCCACACTCTTTGGTAAAATGGATTGTTCTCAAAGTTTAGTAAGAGGAGTCCCAAAGCTACTCCCTCCCTCCTGTGTGGCTCACTGCAGGTCCTAGTGCCTACCCTTTCCACATGCTTTGTGAAATAAAAAAAATAAATAAAACGCACAGCTGCTCATAATTTACACCTAGCTGCTGTTATTCATTCTCTCCTTCCATTTACCGTTTGTCTCTTTTGCGCAAATCAGTGGAAATAAACTTTCACCCGGGGATGATTCAACTTCTTTTCATTTGAGACTTGACGTCACCGAATAGTGAGGTCTGGCTTTGTCTTGTGCAGTGAAAGTTTCCCAAGATTGTCATTGTTGTTGCACGTCTGAGTCATTGCTAGCTTTGCATAGAATTCCCTTGGATATGGACTTAGTGGTCCAATGTGCCTTGGCCATGTGCGTGGTTAAACCACCAACGTCCTTGGTTTAGAGGATGGTTGTGAAGGCGAACTCAGTTAAACAACTCTTCGACCATTCAGAAACACTGGGACACTGTCATTTTCTAAGAGCTGATATTGTGAATATGCAGTGTTTTGCAATTCAAACATTGAAAATGCATACAGTCTAATGAAATTCATGGACCTCCAAGAATAGAACTTTGATGGTCTGTTGCAACCAGGAATTCATCCCTGCTACTTGTCAATGGCAATGGAGAGAAAATGGGAAATAGAGTCAAACCATGCAACTATGATATCCCCTTGCCCTGGGTAGAGATCAGCCACACCCTGCATTCAGCAGGGCCTCCAGGCTCCAGTATCACAACAGTCCCTCTCTGACATTTCTCTCCCTCTCTTGTTTGTGCATCTTTATTTTCCCGTCTCTCCGTCTTGCCTTCTCACCCTCTTTCTGGTTCTACGTGGTTCTCTCTTTCACAGCTTCTCTCTGACCTGAACCGTATCGTTGTCAGAGCCCCTGGCGCTGAGCAGACAGACATCCCACCCTTCTGCTGCGACAGACAGAGAGAGAGAAGGGAAAAAAAGAAAGAGAAAATGAGAGAAAGGAAGGATTGTGTGTCAGTGTTATCCCTTTCTCCTCCTCCTGGGAAAATGGAAATTCCTTTACTTTGAGTTGAAACACTGATGCTGTTTCGGTGTTAATGAAAAGACTTTATTGGGTGCAAATGGGCCCTGGAAGAAATAACACAGGTGAAAACTTCCTCAAGAATTTTGACCCCCATTGATGAGTTCAAACCCAAGTAGGCATTTCCCTAAAGCTGCCTTGGCTCTGTGTGTGACATTTTCTGATGTGTGTGTGCGTGTGTGTGTGTGAACAAGCTTGTGTCACTGTCAAAACTGCCTTGGCCCTTATTATTGAGGCTGAGTCTGAAAGGGGAAACCCCAGACAGTGAACTCTGACCCTGCACCCCACTTTGGGGTTGGTTAAGGGTGAGAAATGCTGCAGAGGGGTGAGCACTTTTGGCTCAGAGGGTGGGGAGGAGGTCAAAAGTGCACTGATATCCTCATATTTCAGGCATTTTGACACTGGGCCTGCTTCAGAGGATCTGTACGCATGAGTTTGACCTTGTTTCAGGCCTAGACCTAAATGCAGGTGATTTTCAAAACTGCACTGTTGATCAGGTTTCCTAACCTTAGATTTGTCTAAGTTTAGGTTTAGGGTGAAGTTCTGAAAGTTGCTTAGTTTCACTTAGTTCTGTCATTTATAACATTTATATAAGTGAGATACAACTGTTCAATAATGGCGACGAATTTCTTGTGTGCGTTTGCGTTTATTTAAAAAAAGAATACATTTAACACCCTTCCCATGGACATAAAAACAAGGCTGGTATTGTCAGGGTTTGGTGCTGTAAAATGTGCTATTAATCAATCCAGTGCATGTGCATATGTGTGTGTGTTATAATAACTGGGATGAGTCACAATCTATCCCTAATGTGTGGTCTTCAATTTACAGCTTCCAGAAAATGCCTTTAAAGTCTTGTTCTGACTACCACACAGTGCATAACTATCAAGATGCATTCTGTACAATACCACACCATCTTCATTATTGGTTCGAAATAATATGCGTTAATTCCTTTCTGATAGGCAGCCGTAGGGCACCAGCATAAAATCCACATCCAAATCCAAATACCCTCACTGTTTCCATCCAAGCACTTAACAACTGGCTAATCCTTAGCCACGCTCGATATGTATCACAATGATAACTGAAGGAAGCGGTCGGACAGGTTTCTCCCTGGCACAAAGATGCTGCTCAGGGACACACAGGCCTGCTGAAACAGACGCACACATCCCCATTCATCTCAATCATTCCAAGAATGATGTCATACTTCTCTGAACTTAAGCGTCAACTGTCTGTGTTTATTAAGATCCTCAGTCATCCAGGTGGTGGCACACTAGGTCAAAGACAACTTACAGGAAAGGGTCAGCTTGAAGGGTCAAAATGAGTGAACCAACCCTTTAATGTTGTGTATGAGTCATTCTTCAGCCCAGTGTGAATGAAATGAAGCTGATGGTGTTTTTTTTTTGGTAGAGACTTTTTTTTACATTTTGTGTATCACTTCCATCACAACTTGTTATATAAATCATGGTCCTAAAAAGCTTCTAATGACACTAATGATCACTGTCTTTTCCTTTTTCCTTAATATTAATGGTAGACACAATTGAAAAGGAGAAATATTCATTGGTTTCCAGCATGGTCACATAAGCTACCTTTTAATTTCTACACTATGCACTAAATGATCAGGTACATGGCACGTTTGTAAAGGATATGATTTGAGCAAAATGTTCCAGCAGAATGAATGTACAAGCACATATTATATTATTACTATTATATTATAATGAAACTCCTTCATTACTTCAATACATCTGACCCTTGGCATGACTCTTTATCCTTGTTTTCTCATTAATGAGCATTATAAGATCATACACAAAGTGTCCTTTTTCTTTTGATGACACATCTCTCCTCTAACATTTCCCATAGCATTCATTCTTTCTTTTCCTTAATGGCCAGTGAAAACCTACGCCAAAGAATCAGTCATTGATTGAGGCTTTCTGGCCCAGTTATCCATATGTCATGTGGAAGGTGGATGAATGGCTTAATTTCACCTGCACCTTTGTTGACTGTGTGCTCCTATGGTTGTGTGCATGTATGCGTGTCTTCCTGCGAGGTGACTGAATGGCTGTTCCTCCGCGCATTGTTGAGTTAGAGGGCTCATCCTCCTACACCCTCATCATGGCCTTGCGCTGACGCATCCCAGAAGCCTCTTCACTCATTGACTCTTCTGTCCCCTTCCTCCCACGGCTTTGCTGTGCAGAATCCCGCTATTGTCCCACCATGCGGTGTACACAGGCTAGCAAACAGCCCCGCTCACACTCATACGCACTGTGCACCACGCACGATATGTACAGATGGATTCAGAGCAACAGCAAAGCATACCTGAACCTATACAAAAAAACATACTGCACATCATTTGCTCACATAATATCAAGACATTTTTCACATGCTGAATATGTTTTCCAGTTGTTCCCACAGTTTGCCCTCCAAACCTAATCTCATCTCAGTGGAAACCAAGCACTTCATTAAACCCAAAGTCCCTGTGTGTGTGTTTATGCATGCCTGTGTCTGTTACTGTGGTTCTGTGTGCTGGGTAAGTAAGTGTATTAACCTTTAGCCTCTCTCACCATTGTTTCTATGACATGCCCGACTGCTACTGAAACCCGTTCCCAGAGATTTTGGCAAAATGTTGAATCTACCAACATCTTGTGTTCATTTCACATCTGGGTCCACGCCAAAGTTAAGGGATGAGAGCAAGTCTTAAGATCGCATGCTGTCGTGCATCCCAGCCCACAGCTGGACTCTTGTTATGTCATATGACTGTATCAATCACTAATTTTTAAGTAGAACATGCATGTATTTTTTATATGAATTATGAACTCATCGTCAACATTTTAATTCATACATCTTCTCGTCTTCTTAACTCCAACCTTTTTAGCTGTTTTTTTAGTTTAATTGTCTTCTCAGGATTTCAAATGTATTCACTGGAACCAATCTGTCTTTTTAATGTTCTTTAAATTAAACAAGAAAAAGGTGTGTTGGTCTGTTGGAGATTTCATACATGACTGTAGTGTATGAAAAGGGAAAATCATTTGTCATTTGTCAGCATTATAGTGATTCTGCGACTATAGATTCATGGTTACCAATGTCCGAATAACCCAAGTCTATAGCAAAGTTGTTTGGCGGCTGGCTGTTTCTCACACACAGAGGGCATTGTGTCTTGTAATGGATCCCTGGCCTCAGGGTCTGTTGCTTCACAGCTCACAACTCATAGACATGTAGGCTTAGATCTCTGCCTCAAAACACATTGTTGCGGTTATCCTTCCAAACTGCATACAGTATATTACCCATACAGCCTGATAAAAACATTCACAGACAGGAGCCAGTAAGGGTTTTCATAAAGTCACATAAATCTGGGAGCAAACTCAGAATGCATGGAGGTGCATATATCTCCCATGTGGAATACATATAAGAAAAAAAAATTGAACCAGCTATGAGCAGGAAATCACTTGGCTTGCGTCCTTACCCACATATCAAAATCTATTTTGTGGTCAACTTTCCAGCATACATTCATGCCCAAGATATCGCAAGGACATTAAACCTAACTCATATTTTTGACAAAATCTGTTCTTCCCACACATTCCACTGATCTCTTTTTTTCCCCCCATAAATAATTTCCCCCCTTTCACATGAATTCCATATGAGCCATAAGGTCTCAAAAGCCACCACTACTCTCCAAAATGTGAAACTTCTGTGACTCATATCCTACCTCTGCACACGTCAGAACATATCCTCCTCTCACATCACGCTACACTGATCATTTTTCCCATTCACTTTTACTCCATGTTTGTGGTCAGCACGTGACTTACAACTGCAAGCACAAGCAGGTACCTGTTCCTTTGTGCTGTTGCCAACACGCAGTGTCATACAAAATATAAACAAAATGCCACAACCATCAAAACTACTTTTAAAATTACACACTGCAGATATCCTTATTCATGTCGCAACGTATCTCCTCATATTTTCCACACTGATCAGTGCGGGACAGAACATAGTGGAGCATTTAGCAGCTAAAGAGCCAGATATTTCCCTCAGGAGTTGGTGGAGACCAAAGACAGACTTAATACAAAATGTTAATATTGCTCCAATCTGCTCGATGTCTAAATAGGTAACTGTTTGCTGACATGTTCGCCATATCATGTTTAATGTCAGCGGCTACTTCCACAGAGTGAAATTGAATGAATGTAGCCCAAATTGAAACACCAAAACAAGAGAAAACTGTTAAATCTCTTCAACCATCACCACCAACAGGTTGAGAGTGCAGCTGAATTAAGCTCATTTCGAAAATGCACCCTTTAAGGTAAGATTAAGGTAAAGCCTGCCTCAAAACAAAGTTAAATACAAATCTTCCCAGTAATAGAGTAATACATTTATCATGCAAGTGTGATCTCCGCTGCTCAAAGAAAATATAAATCAGTTTAAAAATTATAAAACACTGTGAATAAGCCACATCATGCTGTTAGGGAGATTTCTCTCATATATTGTCCCTCACTGTGAGGCCGGGGGAAAGAGGTAAAAAAAAAAAAAACCCACTCCATTCGTCGTTTTATGCTTTTGCACTGTCGGACTTATACAGGCAGCAGAATTCTCTAACAAATAATGATTCACTTGACAGAAGTGCACCAGGTGCTAAATACCGCAGTCTGTCTGTAAATATCCTGTCATGTCTGAATAAAGTCGTAAGGCAAATTTATTTAAAAGTCAAATGTCTGAATGATGAAAAACTGTCACTGAGCTTGATGAATACAGTGGTGTTACTTATTCCTTAATTCCTTATGTCTTAAAATGACTATCTTCTCATTTCATGGAATACTTTGCTTTGTTCTCAAGGTTATTCTCACTTTCGTTGCCTCTCAATTTCTAAGTATTTTGTAATACTGACTACACAATAGGCGTTGTCTCACATACAAATCTGTGTCTGTTGCCAATTTAACACCTGACTACCGTTGTTAAATTGTGATTAATTGAGGGTCATAAATGCTTCCTGGTAATTCAAAGAAGTGTGCGTGAGGCTGGCATAGAAGTGTAATGAACAAGAATAAACTGCCTGAATGTTTATGACATTTGGTTAATCTGTAACAATAACTTAAATTCGTAGGTCCTTGCCACTGTTGCCTGGTGCTTGCTCATGGTAGGAATTGTTAGTACAGTTGTGTGTTAGTACACTGTGAAATCCAGTAATAACAGTGTCATGAATCATTTCCTTGACCTTAAGTTGTAAAGTTTCTTAAACATGTAATTATACTGTCAAATATAATAACAATGGGAATATTGACAAACAAAAGTAACAATACTACATTTGACAGTTTCATATATAATATTGTCAGTGTTGCCAACTCTCATGCTTCTGGCGTGTGACACACACTTTCACATTCAGTCTCACGCTCTCACGCTGCCCAAACAATTCTCATGCCAAAACACTGCGACAGCAACAGAGATGAACAGGCGATGTACCGTTGGTTACGTATTGTAACCCCATTCTATGAGTATAGGCTCTTAAATTAGTCCGATATGTGCGCGATGCTTATCAGCGTGTTTATTGGACAGCTGTTCTAGCAAAAAACCTGCGCAGGAGCCCAGAAGGCGTTGAGTGAGTGAGTGAGTGAAAGAGTGTGTGTTCATATTTGGCTTAGAAAGTATGTGTGGTCATGAGTAGATTTGTCTCTGTGTGTGTGTGTGTGTGTGTGTGTGTGTGTGTGTGTGTGTGTGTGTGTGTGTGTTCATGTATTGGCTATGTGTCTGGAGTGTGTTCTTTTGTTTCTTTTTGTTTATTTCTGGTTCTTGCTACTTGTGAACATTCAATAAAACGGTATAGTTTTGATATTGGAAGCAACATGTCTTTGACTTTCATTAGTGAATGAACCTGTGTGCCCTTTATTGGGTTAGTGTTCATCTAATATTGTGAAATTGTGAGTATTTCCCAGGGTGGAAGTCCTGGGGTGGCATAGTCAGGCTATATCCTTAAATGTTACAATAAGGTCCCGCTCTCGCCACATGTGTAAGGTTCATAGTTTTTTAAACCCTGATGGTGATTTGAGTCCAAATATGTGCATGTGATAACGTGCACATATGCGTAATTAAGCCTATGACATCAAAATCTCACTCCAGCCAGGTACCCAAAGTTGGCAACCCTGGTATTGTGCAAGCAGCTTCTGTGTTGGCACCATTGATCCAATCATCATTTTATCTTCACGCAGTTATAATATGACCACAGCTATTATCTGATCAGATAATCAGATATACTGAAACCCAAAATACGAGATTGCAGAGACTTGTTGAAAGCAACAAAAAGTTGGCTACTAAACATTGCAAGAGGACATATGTTGGCCAAGTTTGTAAAAGATTTATCACATGGGATCACACATCAGTGTTTTCAAAACGGAAATAAGGTGTTTGTAGGGAAGTGTTGAAGAGACGGGGAGGAGTCATGGTGAGTTGAGGAGCAGAGAGGACAGAGGCAGGGGAGAAGAGAGGAGAAAGGAAGGCAGACAGAGTAAGTTGTGAGAGGAGAGTTAAAAGAGACACCTGGGAGAGGAACAAAGCAGCAGCTGGCTTGTCTTTACTCCTCGGAAACCCCACAGAGAGTCTTTTAAAGGGTTAAACCAGGTCACCATGTACACTCTTGCATACACACACACACACACACATACACACACACAAACAGCCAGGCACACACACATACACACATTTCCAAGTTCAAACACAATCTGTATAGTGAGAAGCCGTGTTTCCTTATGTTGGAATGAAATAGGTTTAATGTTTCTGTCTCCAGCATGTTGGCACTGAGATGCTCCATTACCAGTGTGAAGTGTTTGAGTATGAAATACATTACTTAGGTTGTCTTCACAGACTGCCTTTGTAATAGCGGTCTACAGCATCTGACACGCTATAATAAAAGTCCATCATGATGGGATTATACCCCAACATGTTACTGTGCACCAGTGATCACAGGTTACATAAATAAGGGCCTACCGTACAGGGCAGGAAACAGCCTGAATTGGGAAATCTGTTTATGCCTAACAGATATAAAGTTATTTTATGACAACCATATGACACTTTCGAGATCCCAGGGTGTTTCCACCTCTGACTAATCAGAATAGTTTTCCAACCAGGTAAAGAGTGAAAGCCATGTGAGAACCCTGAGGGTGATTACTGTACATAGTTGGAATGCATAAAGACAAAATAACAATGTATGTGTGTTAGACACACTCTTGAAGAAAAGCTGCACTACCACCCCCACAGACCTCTGGGCATGACCCCCCACACCTCAAACCAACAGTCAAAACACTCCCTGTCTGTGAAGACATGTGTTGTGACATTCCCTCTCCAACCTCAATGGGATCAGATCCATGGAGTTCTCACTTTAAACTAGCAATACACAATCAATTACTTTTACCTGCGTTCACAGACAATAATATTGCCTGGTCTCTTGCAGAGCTTACAGAGGTCTGTATATAAATACTGCAATATGTAGCAATATTGCTTCGTATTCATTTATGTGTTTGCTTTGAGAACAAAATGACCTGCAATGCTAGTTTGTAACTCCAAGCACCATCCTGTATTCATGAGATATGGAAAATGAGAGTAATCGCAGGAACGACATTGAAAGTGACTTGGAGTGGATGTTTTTGTTCCAAAACAGTCTGGAAGGCCAACAGTATTTACAAGTAGCCTTGTAAACTCAACACAGATATTTTATGGTCTTCTTGAGCTGTTAGTAAATAAGAAATAAAAAATAATATAAAATAATAATATAAAAAATCAAATTTATGGTATTAATATAGCATCCATATTGGACAATTCTGCAAAATGCCAGATTACGTTCAGTGACATTTTTACGCCCAATGCAAACATTTTCTATCTCTCACTTTATATAATGTCTGCGCATGGCAACTACAATACAGTTAAAGTTAAGGAAAGGTTATGGCATATATGGTTACAGCATGGTTAGGGTTAGGCAACTTCAACATTTGGTTAGGGAAATATCGTTGTTACAGCTGAAAATGCAAATTACAGGTCTGTCTGTGAAGACAAAGTCTGATATAGCTTATTTCTCTGTGCTTCATTGTTGTCCAAAAAGTATTTAAAACACATCACTGAGCCACACTGTTGTTGGCACTGCTGGCAATGGCTGACATGTGGCATCATTACGATGAACATGGGCGATGTGCTTTATTTTGAGTCGATTCTACATACAACGTTCTGTTGCTTTAAGTACTCTGTAGCACACCAAATCTATGGATCTGTAAAAATAATATATATATACAGTATATGTGTATGACCTGATTTGAAGAATTACATCTTCAGTAGCAACAACATGGCTTGGGGCTGGGAGCCACAGACAGGGTAGGGCAGATAGTCCATCTCTTAATACTTCCTAACACACTTTTGGGCTTTTCATGAAATTTGTGGACAATAACAAAAATGTAGAATATCGCCAGCCTTATGTTTTAATACAACAATGCTGGGGTTGAAGTCAACGACACCTCCTTCTTGTACTTAAAAGTGAGGAAACCACCAATCAAGTGATGAGCCAGGGAAGGAATGGCATTGCAGAAGAGTTAGACCTGAGGATCCAGAATGGCTTTCGTCACTCACACAAAGATTGAAAATGAACAGTGTGTTTGATCTGAAGGTTTTATGAGCTTTTAGGCTCGTTCCGTTGTCCTGAGCTGTCCTTCTGTATGCTTAGACAAAAAGAGATCAGTGTCAGACTGAGTCTGCAAGGGGGATTAGATAGGAAATACCAGCATAACACACAACATGTAATGGAAATGAGCTCACCAGCTTGCTCTGGAGCCACCAACGGACTGGGATGGATTGCGAGTAGGGACAAATAATTCACATTATACACCAGCACGCGGTTATACACAATTAAGAGGGACACACACCAGATCTACCGTGCCCAAGCTTCAAGACCATTTTTGTCATTTGTTTACATCTAACCAAAGCACAGAGTTTACTGGAAAGGTCCTGGACATAGTGAATTACTGATATAAACAGTTGCAAAAGTAATATTAAGAATTCCTCTGAACTCTTAGGTTAGATACATGTGTTGCTGCTGCTTTAGAAACATGTACTTCAGATAACTCTTGAATGTTTCCAAACAAACAGAAGAAAAAACTATTCTTATATTGCATAAGTCTTCTCCTGAAATCAGAAAAAAAATGTTGTCTTCCTCTACCAGTCTTATCGCAGATTCATGCAGAGATTATAATTTAGGATGTCTGTCTTTTGTCAGTAAAACAAAGGTTTGTTTCTTTCTCTTACAATATTACTGTCTTCAATATCTGCATTTTGTGATCTCTCAGTGTCAAATGGAATCAGGTTTGGCTGCACAAGAAGTTTTTCTACAGGATTTAAAGGACCACATCAGTGGTTTGTACGTTTAAGCCGAATAACTGCCATCTGCTTACACTTTCATTTAGTTCCAGTTCCCAAAACATTCAGCCATATTTAGCTGGATTGTTTGAAGTTTCAAAATGAACTGTTCAGGTGATACAACCACCTTAAAACTTAATTATGATTTTGCTCGTAAAACAATCTTTTATTCTTCTATGACTTTTTCCATGGCGGGGATATACATTCCTACTGTGTAGTTCCATGTTGGATCGGTTAGCAGAACAGATGTCTCGCCTATGGGTAGTTCTGGTTGGACAGACTCTGCTCCGTGAAGCAAGCATGACCAAAACATTCTAGCTACGGGGGGACGTACAACTTCGTCAACTTTACTGTGTACTGAAATCAGGACGGCATGTCACACATGTAGGTTCGTCCGCTGCATGGCTGCCTTGCTCTAACTCCCCGAACAGCGCTTCCAAAATGTCCCATTCATGGCAGCAAAAAACATTCTGTTGTGGACAGCATGTGTTGCAACTCCACTACCAGCTGCTGACTTTGCAGAGTTACTTCTTTGCCAACTCATTTTTGTTTACTAACTAGTATGCAGGTTCTCCAGCCAGGATCAGCCAATGACAGCACACATATGAGCTTGACATTGAGGAATGGTGCGTTTATGTGCGGTCGTATAGCTAAAACTCGTCAGACTTCATTCCAGCACGTAAATGCACCACCAGGAAAGATTCACAGATCAGTCTGCAATTTTAACAGTATTAAAACAAGTAACTTCAACCAAAAACAATGCCGATGTGTGTTTCATTATCACGTATTAACTATGTTGAGGAAGTTTCTGTCAAGTTTCTGTGAGTTGATTTTGATAGCGTACTAAAATGAACTGAAAATAATGAGCCCCTGGAAGGTAGGAAAAACGCATTTAAAACTTACAGCACCACTTGCGTCCATTGGGAAATGGGTGTCAGTAATGTAAGTGGTAAGCACATAGGATTTACTGGGCTGCTTGTGCTAAACCACTGGTGTGGTCCTTTAAGCGCCTCGATTCCTGTGTGTGGCAGCTTTCAGTAGATTTCTGACAGACAGCACGGCTGGTATTGGCCTATAGGGCTTAGTTACAGCCATAAACAAAAACCCAGAACACATCAACTGCCACACAGTAGCTACTATCTGCTACTTCAAAACAGCATCTGCTAAAGCCATTACAGCTCCACGGTGAAGCATGGACAGAATGAGAAGAGGTGAAAAGGGAACAGAAAAACGTATGGAGTGAGACAGCAATGAGAATGAAGGCCTTCGGCGACAAGGCCTTTCACAAAGGGATAAAGGAATGTCCAAACCATAAAACACAAATGAAGAAAATGTAGTGTGTATTGGATTGGATTTAAGGCAGATGTCATTTGTTTGGTTCTGTGGAGCATCACAGAAAGAGCTTTATTGAGATTCAAGGATTTTTCCAACACAGGTATTCACAATATGTCTGTTAAAAGAAGTTACAGAAGACTATAGACTGGTTGTGACAGATGGTAGAGCATGGTGAACATCTTGCAGCATAACAACATGAAGCATAAAGCTAAGGCTAATCCTGCTCAATTGATGGGATACATAGATGAATATAAATCACCAGAGTCTAGAAATAAAAGTCTCAAATATTTTATGTAGCCACTCAGCATGCAGGTGGAAGGGGAAACTTATGGATTCTGGTGTGTGGGGGTTCTTTTTTAGCCATGCTAGCAGTGTGACTCAAGGGTTTTCCAATGTTGGTCTGTCGGTCAGTTGGTCCAGACTGAAATATCACAGTTAAGTTAAGTTAAGTAATACCTTTGGTGATCCCCTAACTTTATATCTAGCACCATCATCAATTTTCCTAATACTTTGCTTTATGACCAAATACGTGCAAATCTAATAACATTTCCACCAGCCTCAGCTGTATTGGGTTTAGTGCTAATTAGCAGCTGTCAGCAACACACTACACTAAGATGGTAAACCACACCTGCTAAACATCACCATGCTAGCACTGTCATTGTGAGAATTTAGCTCCAAGCACTACTGTACAGCCTCAAAAAGTGGCTGCAGGCTCATATTTCTCTACATTTTATTACCTTGACTTTACTGACCAAACTATTCTCAAAAGGGAAGGATCATTGAACTCAGACATTACCTCAGTAGTGATCCATAATTGCGGTGTATTACAACTTGGGTCTTAAATTCATGGTTTTGGCCATCATTTCGATTGGTATTTATAACATTGTGCGTAACAATGCAACAAAAAAATAGGTTGACAGGGCAACAAGCACGAGAAGTCTGACAATCATACAGCATTTAAATAAACCAGGTTAGCCAAACTTATTTTTAAGATACCAAAGGTGGAAGTTGCAAATATTATCCAAAATGTCAGTTGTAAAAATACATGACAGTTTAAAGACTGGCTTCCTAAGTCAACTCTGACATCCCGTACATTCTTAAAAGTGTGCACACATACAGTTTTCCTGTGTAATGAGGGACTATTACCAACATTTTTGGTGTGCTCATTTTCAGTTTGGCTTGTTTATAAAATGTCTGACCATCTGACCATTCCTGTTTTTTTGCTCTGTTGGACTTCAATGTAGTGATATCACCATGTTCCCAGATCTCATCAATTACTTTGGCGAGCACCATGTTATCATAACCAAAAGAAAATGATGGCCAAAACCATAAAAATAAGAGCCAGCATGGAATAACCCGGAATCATCCTTTAACAGCCAGCTGTATTCAAGTGGAATGGAGCAATGTTTTCTGTCTGACCATAACAATTTGAAATGTTGAAACGTTGACCCTCGAGATATCATTCATCTCTAAGCCCAAAGTGCTGTTCAAAGTAATATTGAATACCTCATTTCTTTGTATTCCAAAAATCTCCCTCTCTCTCGTGTCCTCGAGATGGCTGGGGATCATGTTCAATAACTCTGCCAAAAAATACTCACGCAGCATCCAAAGCTACTTTTGCAGCAGGGTCCATCTGGGACCAAATTGCAGGAAACTCTTTTGAGGGGAAACTGGTGTCTAATTGTCTACTGAGAGAGCTCCTCATGTACACAAAGCCAAGTGATAAGATAAAAAGATTTGTTTTCTCTCTTTTCAACCCTCTGAGAAAAACTTTTTTGAGTTTCATTGTACTTGGCACCTCATTTGACATGGGGATAGCTCTGGACAGATGCTCCCTTCAAACACATGTGAATTTTTTTTTTCTGAGCTATTTGATGTACTTCTCTTTGGGTGGGAGTGGGAAACACTCATGAGGATTCTATGCACTGAAGACTATGAAGGGCGGGATGGCAGAAAACACTGTAATGGTGAAACAAAGAGTCATGGAAAAGCTGCGGGAAAATGAGTGAGATATCCAACTGCAATTATGGAAACCGGCTTAGTGGTTTGGGATACGGCATGATTTTAGAAACAATTGTCATCTCAGCAAAGGCTCAGTTGGAGTAATTTGTGGAATATGTCCCACAGCGGTTAAATACAGTCTGCTTTGTGCTGCAGAAAATACTGATCAGCTCCCATGTCTTTATTGTTACAATATTTTACAAGATGAAGGAAGAGTGAAGGAAACATCAGCAGAATGGAATGAAGCACCTAATTGATCCTGAATGACTGGAAATGATGTGGAACCCAGACACACTCTGATCTGCGGTTGCCATTTTAGGTATGAGTTCCCAAAATTAGGGGAGTAGTTTTTTCAGGAAGTCAGGAAGCTTTTACTTGTCTGCTAAAAAAAATAAATAAATACATTTTCATTTGATTTCATTGTGTGTGTGTGTGTGTGTGTGTGTGTGTGTGTGTGTGTGTGTAACACTGTTCTTGGGTGGTTAGAGCTTGGCAGACACACCCTGCCTCCGTGCCAGACACTTCTCTAATCAACGCAGGTCACTGGAGCTAGATGGCTGCTCTCTAAGCCTCTTTAACTGGAAAAAGATGTCACGGCTTCACCCTCCATTCGGCACAGAGCTCCATCACTTCACTCAAAGATGGGGACTGTTTCATAATCATTTCATTATGCACCCCAAAGAGATTTCAATATCCGGTGTCTACGCAGTGAAGATGGAGCTGCTTACCGTGTTACACCGAACGTTGCAGTAAGCATTTCCAGCCTGCGTTTATGGCCAAGCTTAACTTTCACAGTAATTGCTGCTGTGTTTTTCCACTCGCTCTTTGCCATAGAAAACATTCTTATTAGACAAAAACCAAGTCCTGTAAGCTTGATTCTCCGTGACATAAGGTTTATTACATTTACTTTATCCTTTTATCCCTTATAGAGTTCATAGAAAGGGATAGGAAGCTAACTTTTCAGCAATGGCTGCCCTTTCAAAATGTATTCTTCTCAAAGTATGGTGAGCTTCAGATGAAATCTATGGAGGAGGCAACATGTACACATGCGTGCACACACACACACACACACATTTAAATCCATACATGTCATGGTCTGGGGCTCCCGGCGGTCTGCTGAACCGAGCTCTCCCAGTGTTTAGTGTTGTCTAGCGGTGAGAGAGGGCCTCAGAGTCATAAATGTCTCTTCTACTCCATTCATAAACCTCTGACTAACTCCATCCAAACCCAGTGGGACCACACAAGACCACTTCTCAGTCACTGTGTGACCACATGATGCCAAAACATTACTACTCTTCACCAATCGTCCACCAACCGCAAAGCTGTATTTTACAACCTTTACCACATTATAACTGGGAAGAAAAAGTGAGACCAAAATAGTACAAAGCATTCTGTAATACTTAGCCATCAATCTTACCTTCAGAATTTGTGTATGTAAATGGACATTTTTGCAATGCTTCAGAGGTCAGTAGACCAGTCTGTAACTCGATTCTTCAGTCAGCTAGAGTTCACCATGAGTTAAAGTTTCATGGCTGTAGACAGCTACTGTTTGAGGTCCGTGCTGAAGAGCACAGAATAAGAGGAGCAATCTGGTTAAGAATGTACCGTCGTGCGTGTCATTCCAGAGTCAAGCCTTTCTGCCTGTGGACAAGATTTAAAGTTTCTTACCAACTTCCTGTGCTTTCAACTCCACAATCTTGACAAGCATGGGGCACTGAATGTTTGTAAAATGACATCACCATGAACCAAACCACATATAAGACATGCCTCTGTGTGTGTGTGCGTGTGAAAGAGAGGGTTGGAAATAGGAAGTGCAATGATCAATAATGATGTATTGGTGTGAGTCATGTATTTATATGACATCATCAGCACCAGTAGCCTGGTGTCCAATAGAGACGTGGACACACCAGAAGTCTTTCTTGACCTACTTTATCAGATGACCCACAAACTCAATATCAGCATCAGATAGTAGTATAATGGGAGGATTTCGCTTCTGTTGGATAGGAAAACTACCTTCAAAAAGCCTGTGGCTTGTGTGGTTATAATGTGAAAACAATATCACACAGAGGTAAAACCCATGTGGATGTTTATTCTTTCCTTTATTTCGTTAAGAGCACAGGGTCAGCTCTTCAGCAGCACCCTAGGCACTAATTAATCACTCCGTCTTGCTCAAGCACACCTTTGTTTGCCAAAACTGGGAGTCAAATGCAGAATCTCCTTCGGAGGGTTGAGATGAAATGAGATTCACGGTCCTTAACTGTGGTCTCAAAACATGGACAAGATACCAGATTGAAGTTCCAACTTTATGATCCCCTTGGGTAAATCCTGGTTGCAGGCAGTGTTGTGTACAAAGAAACTTAAATCATAAAAGCAACACAAAGAAAACATATCGATAAATTAATCACAGTCGACAATGCATGAAAAAAAAGAGCTGAAAAACAAAAGCACAAGACATGCCCGTCAGTCAGGTCCAATTCACATCTGGCTTCTCAATTAATAGGGGTGAGCAGTCTTATACTGTTGTGTATGCTCAGCATGTACGGATATAAACTTCTTAATTCAATGAAAAACTAGGGGCTATATTTTAAGGAAACAATTTAGTAGTCCCAAAAGAAAGAAAATAGTGAATGAATTTCAGCCCATATAAACCTGACAAAACAGTGTCTGAATGACAAATGTCCTGTTTGCATTATGTCCTGCATCTTGTTGATGATGTCAGGTGTTCCTGCTGCCACGTCTAGGGTCTGCAGAGTGTCGGCCATATGTCGGGGGGGGGTGGGGGAGTGGTGGTTACAGCCTTGGCTTTCACACATTTTTTTCTTTGTTTGTTAAGAGATGCTTATTGTAGCAACAACCTCATCATGTGTGTTGCCGTTGGGGCCAGCTCTGGTTTACATCTTGACTGAAAAAAAAAGGAGCTAGAAGAGAGTGAAAGAAATAGAGAAAAAGAGGGAGAGTGAGAGACAGAACACAGACAAAGAGAGAGAAACACTTTAGGAAAGAATGACATGGCACAGAGACAAGGCGGCCATTAAAACCAGCTGACAAATCCACTGATGGATTTCGCCACGTCAGAGATGGCACTGAGTCTCCGTCTGGCAGAGCGGAGCATGTACTGTAAGTGCAGGATAAAACACAGGGACTGACAGCTATTTTAAGCCAACGACTTCCAGCTACTTCTGAAACTCTACCTACTGCTGAAGGGAAGTGGGCAAACAAAAACATAGTGATGGGTCTGCTGTCAAACTGTTTAAAAAGCACAATTATAGTCAAGTGTCTACAAATACACACTCCTATAGACACTCTCAGACAATCAGGGTCCAAACTACACAACTAATCAGCATTGCTTCACTGTGTAGACAGAGATGAATGGTGGGAGGCAGGCTGTCAAAAACATTCCATGCTCTGCAGAAAACCGTATGGACTCCATTGGCCTTACAAGCACTTACAGTATCACAGAGCTGCAGAGAAAGACTGTCTTTGTTATTCTTTGTCTTTGACTAGCTCCAGCTTTTACCTGGAGACTGACACGTTGCGGTGTAGAAGGGGGGAGGGGGTTTTAGCCTCAGTAACGGACCAGAGGTGGCAGGAAATTGATGGTGTTGTTTGGATCAACCCCAAAGGTGGCCATCTTTTGTTCCACTGTCTGCTCTTGTCACTGTCAGTCCGCTGTCTTGCTCTAAACAGTTGGTTTAACTAAAAAAAAAAAAATCATACAGGATCCCAAATGTTCCTGTCTCTGTGTGTGTTTGTGGACAGCTGCAGATGATTACCTGGGCTCAGTAGTGTATCATGGCAGCAGATACAATAGTCTGTGACATTAGCGTTACTTCCTGAGTTAAAAGTCTGATGTAATATGTCAGACAGCTTGGTGCCCAGTTAACCTTTGCCCGTGGCCTGATTTCTCTCACAGGAAGCATTTAGTTCTTTAATCCTTCCTGATCACAACTATTTCTTTTGTAACACATCAGTACAAAGTAAGTAGAGCTATGACTTTGAAAAGAGTGTTTGAAAGGGTTGTTTTACAGTATCCCCACAGAAATTCTCCATATTTAAGCTGTCACGACACAGTGACCACATCCATCATGGCCTGGCAAGTTTCAGAAGTAGATTCACACAAACAGATGAATGCATTTTGAAGGTGTTCAGGCTTGGTAAGTGTGGTTGCATCATGCTTTGTCAAGTCCAACTCAATCCTTCCCTCCTTCCCTCCTTCCTGCCTTGCCAATCCCTCCATGAGCCTTTTCCACCACACTAAAGACACAATGATTTTAACCCCTGGCCCTGACTGATTGTGACCAGGTGGTCTCCATCGCCAGTCTGCGGGAGGGATTGTGTGTGTGTGTGTGTGTGTGTGTGAGAGAGAGAGAAAGAGAGAACTTGCACACACATGGAGATGACTCACAAAGAATGATCCGCAAAGAATAATCACATGGAAAACCACCAACTTTCACTACATACACCCACGCAGATGTGATTTGGGCAGCTTAGAGAGAGAAATATATGAATGTGTGTGTGCGCGCGCGCGTGTGTGTGTGTGTGTGTGTGTGTGTGCGTGAGAAAGAAAGAGAGAGAAAGAGAAAGAGAAAGAGAATGAAAGAGAAAGAGAAAGAGAAAGAGAAAGAGAAAGAGAAAGAGAAAGAGAGAGAGGAAGAGGCCCTACAGTGAAGTATTAACAGGTGTCCATGGCCATTAACATGTGTTTATAGTTCTGTACAAGTATGGACGCTTATTCCTGATGTCTGCGGTTGGGTAGACAGTCATGGAAAATCACTGCCAGAATGTTCTCTGAGGCAATCAATTAAACAAAGTCTAATAAGTACTGTCATACATACTTCAGCTTGAGTGGGTAACTCACTGTTACCATATAACTACACCCTCGCAATTATGCTATATGTCAATGCCTAGACAGATTTGGCAATATTAAAAGAGGCAAAGGTTTTTATCCATGCACTTGAAGTGAATGATAGGGGGTCGTGTGCATGTTTCCTTTCTCGTGATTTATATTTTGTCTACACCCAAGGTGAAACTAGAGCCTTTGGTTACAATTTAGCTATGGTCATATCTATGTCAGAATCCCAGGCATGCTGGAGTCTTGAGAAGTAATTCAGCATGTACAGTATTACCAACTCTGGTAAAAGCGCTCTGGCCTTATCGTAAATGTGGAATTCATGCCCTGAGTGGACTGACACACCATCACTGGACAACTTAGAGATGAAGCTACTTTTGATTACAAACCATTTTTACGGTGGAACTTTTCATTGGGACTGTGTCGCTCGAAAGACCGCTTGGCTCCAGCTTACTTCCTGCCACTGTGTGGGAAATAAACTTGGAACCATTTGAAGTGTTTACATTTGAAAGGTAGGAAAGGTATATACAGAACTCTTAGAGAGCCTGCATTAATGGCTTTCCAGTGTCAGTTGCATAGTCTGGCAGCAGAAACCTCGAGCTCGCCAGAAGATGAACAGCGAAAAACATACAAGCTAAAGCAACTAAAGCAAAAGGAAGCGGCACTGGAGTGAGAACGAGCAAGAGACAAAGAGTGGTGCACGGGTGAAAGGCAAAATGGTGATAGAAAAGAACAGAATTGAAAATCTCAGACATCTAACACACCCAGAGAGGTATATATCCAGAGACAAACATCCATCAGAGTCAATTTTGAAGTGGATGGTGAGATAAACAAAGATCAGAGCTAATGTAACCCAGAGATTATCTCTGAGTAGCGTTTTGGCCAGAGAGCACAGCTTTCAGACCAAACGACTTCCTCCCTCCTCTCAAGTCGGCTCACTGGAGGATCCCTGCTCTGATTATGCTGGTCAACATGTTTGCATGTGTGCTTCAAAATACATTTATGGCTTTATTTATATTAAGGTTACATCTTGAATTAGTTTTATTTATGTCTTCACAAGGAGAGCGAATCAAATTTAAAAGCTTTCAGGTGATGTTCTGAATCTCCATATACATCAGATAGGCATCATAACTTAAAAGCTTATAAGAAGAGTTCCCAAAATTACTTTTATACAATTAACTTTAATTATATGAATTAATTATATTTTCAATAAAACCAGTCTATATAGGTTTTCTAACCAGCGGCCATGGCTAAATACTCAATGCAGATTGTGTGCGGCTGAGCAAGACAGACTCTAATAGGTGGTAATTGTCATGTTCCACCCTTTATTTTTAATGATGTCAGGGTTATTACAAGAGAGCCATCCAAGCCCGTGGTTTTAGGTTGCATCTGTGTGTCTTCTTGTTCAGGTGAGTGTGACCAGGGGCAGTGACATCTGCTAAATAAAATATCATCCACATATGGATACACAGACATGTGCTTGCACACGGTGATACACACACAAAAGCAATGTGGCCTCTGCAAGTTTCAGCTGCAGGAGCCTGCCAAAGTTCATCAATCACATTTGTAATAGACTGTTGATTAGTGTTCCTTGATGCTCCCTTAAACACACTGGTACATGCCCTCATGACAGACACACACAAGCACGCGCACACACGCAAACACGCACACAACCACTTTGACACATGCTAAATAAAACATCGGACTCTAGTAAACCAATCCTGCCCACATATGCTGAGCACAGCATGGGCAGCACGCGGCATTGTGCTGCTGTATGACATTCTGCGGGCTTGAGTTTCAATTTGGAAACCATAACACAGGTCGGAGCTGAGAGGGGAAGTTAGCGCTTTCCCAGCTAATCTAAATCACATGGCTTTTTGTCACCGTCTGATTTTTCTGACATTATTGTTAATACAGAAAGCCCGGATGACTCAAGAGCACGATAACGAAGAAAATCGTGTTTTTTGATATGCCAGGTGATGCTGTGCTGAAGTTGCACAAGAACTTGGAGTGCAGACTCAAACACACCCGGTCCCATCTGGAGGAATGTGGCTTGAGATGAGGGGAGACGATGAGGGCTCACAAGGCAAAAGTGAATATAAACATGTTCCATAATGACAAATTATGAGATTAGCTTTGGAAAAGCAGCCCCACCTTGCTCTTGGTTCAGTGTGACTCATTACCTTTAATTGGATAAATAAACTGTTTACAAGGCGTGATTATGCAGCACCATAAAACCCCATAGAGAGACAGATCTGTTTGCCCTTATTGCTGATCATACTTTTAATAACCCTCACTCAGTCCAAATGGTTTTAACACTGCTGTAATGAATGCTGTCATGCTCTTACCATAAGGCTTTCAGGCATGACTAGTGATATGGTATACTACAATGCTAATGACACAGATGGAATCTTGTAAAGCTAAGGCGTATGCCTGCCTAGCCACAGTAATGTCGTTACTGCCTTATTTAGCTAAACAAGCATAACTGTGTAAAACCCCACTGCTTTGTGGGTACTACATATGGAAATTCTGTAGTGGTGACTCGCTGCTAAAACCAGAACGCCTGAGCACAATGTAAATGACTGACATGCTAATGTAATTACTTGAAATGGAATTGTTGTAATTGCTTGGTGGGAGTTCAGGTTAATTGATGCAACATTATATTCCCACTGTGTGAACTTTCTCATTTCTTAGTCACAGATAATTGCTTAACCTTTCAGGAAACATGCTACAAATGTGTGTGTGTTTGTGTGTGTACACATGATTGTCTGCCAGCATGTAAAAGAGCATGCATACTGTACAAACGAAAGAAGGTGCTAGCTGCTGCTGAACTAAACCCATGTAGTAAAGGTCTCACATAATGAGCTGCTGTGTGTTTCATTAATTCACCTCATAAAGAAAAGGAAACAGACCACCATGGATCCCAACAGGCTGCCCTGTGTGAGTAAGCTATAAACCATTAAGTTAACACGTAGCTTTTCAGCTACTTCTGACAAAATCAAATGTGTAAAGCTGACTTCAGTACTGCACATAAATATTGATCAAATTAAAACTGGAGGGAAAAATCCTCTTTAGTAGGTATAGCAGTTTTCTGACTCGACAGCTGTGTGCAGGCACAGCTCCAGACACAGGTGCATGTTTGGCGTCTCTGACTCTGTGACACAGTGGTGCAAGCTGCCCCAGAGACACCTCTGGGTCTGACCCTGCATGATTTACCTTGCACGCACACACACACACACACACACACACACACACACACACACACACACACACACAGGATAGGATCTTACAGTACAGGAGAGGTTTCCACTTGATTGCCGTCCAGAATTTTTATGGACGCATGGGTGATTTAAGAGTCTGCAGGGATCATAGTACCGCATATTCTCAAAATCCCTTTATAGACAAAAATCCAAACTCTGACAATGGCTAAAATATGGCTGTGTATATAGGAGCGTACTATACTAATGTACTGCATTCTCAATTGAAATAATTATTGGAGGAGTTTATTTCATGTATACTGCAGATTGCTGGAAACTGGAAAGCACAAATCGAGGTATTTTATGGATTTCTTTAGGAGTCTTTGTGATTCTTTTAGGGCTTACTTCAGACCTTAAAATATAATTTAGGTCATAGTTTATTAGAACAGTAAGCTATGCACCAGTGGACTGGCCTTCAACATTGCACTAAGTGACCAGGTTTCTCCATTGCTTTATAAGGCAGGGAAAGACAAGTTTATGCCTTGTTTATGATTTAGGAATTGGATAGAGATAGTGATGAATTTAGTGTCTGTGTGTCTGAGATAAACAATTTGTCCAACAGAAATGTTTTTATTCAAATGTGATCATTTGCTTTTGGTATCATGGTGTTTCTCCCTGTTTGACTCAAACCTCTAGATGTTGATGTTAAAACAATGTAGCAAACAACCAGTTCTCCCTCTGATGGGTACAGTAAAGGATATGCTGTACTGTATATGCTGCATGATTGCACACCATTTGTGTTTGTGTCTGGACAAACATGTGTTAATGATCTGTTTACATGTCTGTCAGATGAAGCCAACACAACAATCATGGCCAAGGTAGTCTTTCCACATTCATAAAGCCCAAGTGCATAACAGCCGCATCCACTGGCATAAATTTCACCTGCTTGGAAGGAGATTGAGCCTGTTATTAAACTGTAAAAATTCCTACCATTGATGCAGAACACAGGCCCCTAGGGTTCACGTTTATAACACGTCCAACCTGACCTTGCTCTGAGTCAAGAATTTCATTAAAAACACTTTAAACACACAATGAGAAATTGCTGAGAAAGAAAAACGCATAAAATAAAAGGAAAGAAGCAGAAAACAGAGGCAGCAAGACAGAGAAAAAAGAGAGAATGTGATAATGATTGAAAAAAGGAAAAGCTGCATTGGAAATAAAATTGTGTTTATGGACTGGAGATCAGAGCATAAATGTCTCTCGACCTAAACCTGGGGCCTCATTTATCAAAGCGTGCGGGGAACTAGTTCTAAATCTGATAAATCTTAAGCGTGGAACTGGGTGCACATACTGTTTACACGCAAAATTCTGCATACGCAAGGTTGATAAATGAGGCCCCTGATGTAGAGGATCTGACATATGAGAAGACCACTAGCTCAACCCCAACCCACCTGACTGCCTGTCCATCTTTACCTGTCCGTTGAAACAAGATCCTTGGGAGGGGCAGGCAGACAGACAGAGAGAGAGAAAAAGGCAGAAAGAGGGGACCAGGATTCTGCCTATACCCATCTCTTACAAACATTGTACTCCCTGCCCACTGTCCTTCCCCATGCCCACCCCCCTCCTACCTCACCCACCTCACCCAGGGCGGGGATCAGGTGTCTCCCTTTGAAATCTAGGATGGGATCAAACAGGACACAGGCATTCAATAGGGCAGCCCCACTGCCACAAGGACCCTTAATGGAGGAGTAGCATGACTGGGACCTGGGCCAAACGGTGTGTGTAAAGAGAAGAATGAGACAGAGAGAAGGACATTTACAACTAGGAGCTGTGCAGTGGGGCTGCTGGTGTGTGCTTTGAGTGTCGGGGGTATATTTGAGAGCTAATAGGCTGAGAGGGAGAGCATGACAGGGAGGCTGCTGTCTTTCCTTTAGCTAACATTTTGTGGCAAAGCTCCACTTGCAGACACACATCTGGAGCGTATTGGCTGATCATGAATTTCACACTTTAGAGTCATTCTAGGAATGTATTAAAAAAGCAAAATACAAAAAGGCAATGTGCAGCTTGGGAAAAGTTACAAATCTCCACATAATAAAATAAGTTATTTTGCACAGAAAATTGATAAAAAATTCATTCAATTTGATCAAACTGTAGCCTCCATCACAAACCCCAAAAGCATTTGTCCAGTCAATCAGCCGCAAAGCTCAAACCAAATCAGATTGAGGTTATATAAATGCAAGCCATCAGGGGAATATGGGTGGTATGGACAGTGGCCTAAAAGTTAAGCAACCATATATTGAAATGCGTGTTGTTTCTGTTATAGTCTCTCTGCTGCCCAAAGTAATTGTTTTCAGATTGGTGTTCTGGGCCTTTTCAACTATTTCTGCTGAACTAATGGTTCTGCTAGTCTAAGTTGTAATTTAGTTATTCTTTTGTGGCCAATTACAGTGGCATGTTGCACATTCTAAATTATAGCTTTGGAAAGATGAAGAGATACAGACAGATCCTATTTTGTTTGTTTAATGTGGAGCAATATTGTTGTTCTATGCAGTAGGAGCTGTACTCCTGTAAAAAATCTATATGTGTCTGCACATTCTTATGCTATGGTAGACTGCCAAATATCACAATTTATGTCTGGAATAGGTTGGTGATGTGCTATTTATTTATCTTTTATTAACAACAGTTCAACATTTATACATTTCAAGTCGGGGACAAAGAACATATAAAATGGCATACATTACATAACATACCAGTGTGTGAGCGCAAGCAGCAATGTATTTAAACAGACAAACTCAGACAAAAAAAAGAAATAAGACAAGTATACAAAGGGTAAAACGTTAGCATAATATTTTGAAATATTTAGAAATAAAATGACAAATCGATAACTCCATTGTAATGTCCTCCAGAGGAGCCATGTGCTCTTTTTTAAAATAATAAATCCGGAGACATTGCCTTAATGGTTGATGTATCATTTATTGTGCTTTTCAGCACACCGATGCATCCCCAAACAATAATTCATAGAAAACTAGTTCACCTAATTCTGTTCTCATATAGGAGGCAAGTCCCTGTAGGTGACAATGTGAATAGATTTGTGTTTTGTTTGTACTGTTAAACTTGTGGGGACACTTCTTGATGCATGTATTCTCGTGGTACTAACATCAACTTTAACCATCACACCTAATTCTGACCTTAGCACCAAGTCTTAACCCTTAAACAGCCCCTTGAACAAGTCAAGACTGGCAAAAATGCCTTCACTTTCCAACAAGACAAAGAGTCTACAGCCATGCTAGCAGCTCTATGAGGCTGCACTATACTTGACCTGATGATAGCACTATAAGTCAGGGGATCGACAAAGTTATTATCTTTATAGTTATCAACGCGTTGTCTACGCCAAATGTCATGGTGATCCATCCAATAGTTTTTGAGACATTTCACTCAAAACCACGAATGTCAGTCTGCTGGCATGGGGGGGGCTAGCCAAAGTTATCAGGAGTTATCCTCTGGGGACTAAGGATGTTTTTACAAAATTTCATGATACTCCATGTAATAAGATATTTCAGTCTAGACCAAAGTGGTGGACCAACCAACTGCCATTGCCATCCCTAGAGCCCTATTGTTACTAAAAATGTGCTCACAAAATAGAAGTACACAAGCACACACAAGCAGACCTTAAACCAAATTCCAACCCTAAAATAAATAGTTACTCTTGTAGGGATTGGATTCTTGTCCCCATATGGTAGACAAGTCTCCACATGTAATGATGTGAACAGATTTTGTCCCCAAAATGTAACGAATTGCACACACACAGTCTTCTTAGAAGTGCGATGGAAAGTGTCATGGCAAGATACCAGATAACCTAAAGGTGTTAGCTTTTTTTTTTTTTACCTCCACTTATACAGTGTTTCCAATTTTTTCATCTTGAACATATGAATTATAATGTTGAAAAAGTGTAGCAAGAGAGGGGGGGTGGGGGTTACTGTAAAATGATAACTGTAAAAATAACTGCCATGTTTAGATTCTTACACAAAGTGAGCAGACTCTTCCTGTGATCACTGTTGTTTTATGTTCGTGTGGTCACCAGGAGCAACTAAAATCCTTGTAAAAACAAGTCAGGTAAACTTTGAGGTTTCACACACACACACACACACACACAAGCACAGAACCTAATGGTGCTTTGGACTGCACACAGAGTGCAAGTTGCAGACAAGTTCTCACATTTCCCAAATGCTTACATTCCACTTACTAGCTCGTCCTGCCCCAGTCTCAGTGTCAGTCTCCTGAGTTTACACAGTCAGACAACCAAGCCGGGGGATGACAAGGTGACATCTAAGGCTTTCCAGCTCTGATGGATACACACACACACAGAGAGATGGGTCAGGTGATATTTGTGTCTCTGGACAAACACTTGTAAAGCTGGCACAGTAAAGCTCTCTAAGACATACACCTTGAGGGAACAGTGAGGACAGAGTCTTTAAAGCCATCAAAGAGTCACTACAGAATTCACGTGGCTGGTCTGATTTCACTAAAGGTCAGATTAACCTTTGTAAGCCACCAGTGCTGCTGTTGAATCTTCCATTATTTCCCAGCCAGCAAGCCCACAGACTTGTTTCATAAAGATGACAGCTCTCTAATTTACTGTGTATACATACATAAAGTACACATGTATTATACAGTAAATCCCTCCTCACCTAGCTATTAACGTGTTATTTCTTTTCCGCTGTGGCCTTTCAGCCCGTCAGATTAGGCAAAATATACTGTTTGTATTATAGGGGTTGTTTAGTTATTGAAGTGGAAGAGGAAGTTGCGGCTCTGTTTCACAGTAAAAATGCACATAATAAAGTGTTTGCACGTATGTATGTATGTGTGTGTGCGCGTGCATGCGTGCGTTTGTTATCTATTCATCAGTCTCAGCTGTTCATTTGTTCCCTTTAACCCTGGCATATTTGCATTTGTGTTTCGTCATCCCCTGCCCAATGAGAATAAAGATGGTCGATTTCTACCTGATTGAGGACCAACTGAAATTTTAGACCTCAAGATTTGGGACATTTTGGCCAGTTCTCACTTCTTTGAAAGTGTTTTCAGGGTTGATTAAAATTAGGTGTTGGTTAAGTTTTGGCAGTGGTAGAAAGTAACTAAGGTCATTTACTCAAACTGTTTACTTAAGTACATTTTTGTCCTTTACTTTTTTGTCTTTTTTCCATTTTGTGCTACTGCACTAAATTTCAGAGGGTAATATTATACTTTTCACTCCACTATATTTATATGACAGCCATTGTTAATAGTTACTTGGCAGGTTACAATTTTACATACATCATATATGATTAGCTTGTAAACTAAATTACGACGCATTGCTATAGGTTAAAATACCCAACAGTGTATTAAGCAGTTAAAATGAGCTCCACCTCAACTGCTCACACTTTAATGTATCATTAATAAAAATCGAATTCTTCTCCATAGCGAGTGTTTTTTTGATGATTTTAGTACATTTTTGAATGCATGACTTTTACTTGTTATGGAGTACTTTTACATTGTGGTATTGCTACTTTAACTAAAGTAAAAGCTCTGAGTACTTCTTCCACCACTGTGTTTTGGCACAGGTTGGGGTAAAGCATATAGGTGTGATGGTGAAGGTTTGGGTTAGGGTGTAGGGAACACATATGTCAGCGAGGGTCCTCACAAGTACAGAAGCATGTCTGTGGGTAAGTCAACAAATAGACCATTATTCGTGATTATGATGATGTTACTGATAAAGTTTCGTCATCATATTTTCAGAGCTTGGGAAGAAACATTGGAGCATCAGTGTTGTTTGCTTCCCCCAGGTGGTCGATAATAATACTACAGTGACAGGCACAATGAAAAACATATGCCAATCAAACAAGTGGCAACATCATTTGCAGGAAATATTCATTTTCAGATTTTACAGAAATATGCAAATAGCAATATTTAACATGAAAACACATTCAACATATTAAATGATAAGCATCCATTATCCTGTATTATCAAAATCCACAGTGTCACTTCTAGTCCCTGTGTGGTAGTTTGAGACTGACGGCTGTTCACTGCTATCTAGATCAAGCTCCCCTATCTTCATTGATACCCACCGCCCCTCCTCTGCTTTCTCAGTCCCCTGGCTCTCTCGGGCCCAGCCATGGAGCACTTGTAATGGGCAGCTCTGGAAACCCAAACCCTCATTACCGCCCTCATTACTCCGTGCTGCACAATGGGGACCTGTTTCCTGGCTTTCACCCCTTCCTCAGGTAAAACACACACACACACACACACACACAATCGCACAGACGCACACATATACTCAAATACACCTCATGCCCTCGTCCGTCTCTCTCTTTATTCCTGCGGGCTCTCTCTCTCTGGTCCAAGGCCTTGGTGATCAGGTGTCCATGGTTCTTTGTCTGCTCTTTTGTACAGGAGTACAAAGGCGGGCTGTCTCCCTCTACATCTCTGTTCTTTTGTTGTTGTTTTTTTAATCAACTCCTTTCACTCTCCTTACCTCTCCTACCTCCCTTTTTAATGTCATAATTTAGTTTTTTACGATATTGCTCCTTATTCTCTCTTGTCTTTTTATGATGGGTAATACGTGCAGCACTTTTCACTTTATATCTTTATGTTTGGCAAAGTGTATCCTGTTCAGTTCCCTTTACAGACCACTGGGGGGCAGCAGTGGTCGTTATGTCAGTCTCAGTGGAAAATATGGGCATCTGAGTGTCAGTCTGAATCCTGTGGTTTATGAAGCCCTAGATCAAGCTTCTTAAACCACAAGGATCATAATTAAGCTCTGTAGACTGAACTTGTCTGTTTTAGTGTTGTGCTGTATTTGGCCTACAGGTTTTAAATGATCTGTTTAGGATGTGGAGTGTGAGTTGCCAGTTGTGTGTTGTTTAGGGCTGCAGTGTCTACAGATGCTGATCCCTCTGAAGTCTCTAAGTCTTTAAGATACTGTGCCAAAAGTTCAGTGATCCGAGATGGTTACTGTCTCAACCATACAGTAAATCAACACACAGACACCCACTCAGTCTATCTTCATGGGGATACTCTGGGCACATCCGGCTCAGGGCCAACCATCTATATGTTCAGCTGTTTTGTCCTGTTCTCATAAAACGGCCTTCACTAATGGAGCCTCTTAGCACTTTATTGATGGCAAAATTCTAACAGGAGAGTGGCCAAGCCTGTAGAGTCTGTTACAAGGTGACACTTATGAAGCAGAACTAACACATACATGTGTGTTACCCAACATCATGGTTGAGTGCAGGCTTTCCTGTAAATGTGCTCTCTCTGTGTTACAGGAGTGCAGGTACAGCTATCTGAGCAATGAGCAAGCTGCTGTGGCTATACAGAGCAACTTATTTGATTAAGGGTCTTTTTATCTTAAACACTGGCTCCTTGGCTTACAGGTACATGGCTTAAGGTGCCTTATAAGTCATGGCTCAGGAGGTGATGGAACATGCTGGTTTCCAGACTGCAGTCATAAAGGCAAAGTACATTTTTATCAATATCAGATGTACACTGACGTATCTGGATTCAGGTTCCCAGCTGCTGTAATTTGGACCTGAGGTTTGGTACATGGTACCCGGATAACTTTGGCAGGTAAAACTTCTCAAACCTGTAAAAGCTGTTTCAGGTTTCATGTCAGCTACCTCAGCAACAGTTTGAAAAACATACTCCTAGTGCAGTTAAAATGTGCTTTTGAAATGCCAAACAAACACTTCACAGCAGGCACCAATTTGTTTTCCCACATTGGTGGCTCAATTGCACAGAGGACGAGTTTCCAATTTCAACTTCCCACATCCAGCATAAATTAAAGGATAATAAGTAAACATGAACACTGTGAGAAGAATTATGGGAATTTGAACAGTTTTTGGTCATGCAAAACAATCCTTTTCTAGTGTTAAACATTTACCTTTAATAATATGTGATGTGAAGTTCTTGGGAACTTCTTCACATCCACATCAAGCAGTTCATTATGTGTCCTCTACATCTGATAAGTTAGTGGCCATTTGATTTTGATAAGCTTTTCCTGTCAGGAGTTATGTAGTTATTTACTCAAAGCTGTTTGATAGTCAGTTGCACTGCTGTATGTCCATACTCACACAGTGATTAAATGCTGGACTGCAAAGAGGAATTTGATCGTGTAGCGCCCATACAGAGAGACTCCATCTGGTTGCCTGAGGCGTTATTCCACCATGTGTAATCATGACAAAAACAAAGTTCAGCAACATCTTACCACCCTCAACACACACACACGCACTAGCACACACACACTTAAACATGTGGAGAGAGGATGTTTCATCTAACAGTGCTCCATCACAGAGAGTCGCCCACAATCCTGGAAAAACAGTAAAGATTGACCGCTGCAGCATATGTGGACTGGTGTGTTTTCACACACATGCTGTGTTAGATATACAGTGCAGAGTTAACCAGAAATGCAAAAACTAATGAACCTGGACAAGAATTACTGCTTGGCTGTATTCAGGTTTTTAGACAATTTATAGCGCTAAAGTGCAAATGAAAATATTTGAATAAATGTAACTCTAAAGAAATCAGAAGTATACATATTGGGACAATTTCGAGAATATTATAACTGTAATAACAACTACTATAATAACTATTTAAATAATGTTACCTGATAGAAATACTAGTAATGTCCCTTGTTTCAAATTCTGCTCACAGTGGAGCAAACCTGACAATCTGACAATTAAAAGAACTTGGTGAACTTTGAGCATAAATGGAAAAACCTTGTATGTGCATGTGTGTGTGTGTGTGTGTTCCTGCATGTCTGTCTTGTGTGCACGCACGTGTAAATGATTATGTGGCACATTTCCCTTTGTGCTACAGGCTTCCAATTACCCACTTCTTTCCATCCCTGCATTGCCGTTGCTAGTATGAAGTGATCATATAAAAGGCAAATTTTATACATGAGCTCAATGTATTTAAGTTGCTAATTGCATCCTAATGACTAAAGGTTTGCCAGGAAGGCTTGTGTTTCAAGCATTGCTAATTGAAAGGGCAGGAAGTGGTGTTGTGTGTGAAGGAGGGAGACAGAGAGAGAGAGAGACAAACAGAGCTGAACAGGAAAGAAAATCTCATGGAATGTGTGACGGAATCAAGAGATTTTATATTTTTTTTGTGAATGAGATTCTTTAAGGAAACATTCTCTCTCTCTAACACACACACACACAGAGAGAGAGAGAGAGAGAGAGAGAGAGAGAGAGAGACTACTGCCTCATGCCTTCCATATGAATGACTGTGTTATGTATCATTGTCCTTTACAGTGTTTGCAGCTGCTCGTCGGAGATCAGCATTCCTATCGGTGACTAGAAGATGACATGTTTACATATGCTTCCTTTGTTCGTGTGAGTGTGCATTTCCACCTCTGAATTATCAGCATTTGCTCACAGCTTTCAGAGCATGAAAAGGGAACGGGGAGAAGAAAGAAAACTGATGCATGAAGGACAGATGGGAGCAGTCAAGAAAAGGTTAACAGAGGTGAATCGGCATGTTTAACCTGGCATTACATATTTAGCACAGAACAACAGGTTTTTACACACACAGAGGTAAAAGGGCAGTGCACTCTGCTCCAGTAGAGCGGGACTGTACCATGAGGTTGCCACCCTCTTTGCTGTTTGAAATCGGCCACAGCCCACTGCTATCTCTCCTTTCAACACCTGCGTTACATAACGAGCGAATACCTTTCTTTCTCTGTCTCTCCTCCTCCCTCTTCCAGTCACATCACTCTCCTTTGTCACGCTCTCCACACCTTTGTCAGTCTTTTTCTTGCCCTCTCTCCCTGTTCTAATCAGTGCCTGTGGTGAATAATTCACTCGGTGCAGTGGGGACTGAAGCTCTTTGATTGGCAGCTTAATTCTCCTGTCTGTTACATTATTAACATACCTCTTTTGGACATTGTTGCTTTGCTACAGGCCATTACAGGCCAGCTGAGAGTCAGCAGTTTAATGGAATGACTGCCCACCCAAACACGCACCCTTAAACTCATTCTCCTTCCATCCCTCCATCCTTCATTCCATGTATCCTTTCTTTCCCTCTTTGGTTTGGTTTGTGCTCCTGAAGGTCACTGCTTGGTAGTGGCACATGGGGTGAACAAATGAGTTTCAGGTGGCCTTTTGATGTGTCTTCAGTTAGTTTGAGGGCTATACTATTAGACATAGAAGTCAAGTATATTTGTAGTTGTAGTTTGTTGGACAGTCTGCTCTAAAGAGCTTTATAGTGTCTTTCAGCTCATTGTTTTGGTTTTATGGCCCGCAACATTACTGTTTTGGTTCAGTCTCACCACATTTTGGATGAAAAAGCTCTAAAAACCCTACTGTACGCTACCAGCCCAGCACCAGACAGACAGACAAGTTTTGTGACTAGCTGGTGAACATAGTGCAGCACTGAGACGCTAAAGAGCCAGATATTTCCCTCAGGAGTTAGTGGAGACCAAAAACAGAACTAAAAAGAGACTAAAATTTGCCAGATTGCTAGAAACAAGACTCCAAATGAATGCTAATATTGCTCTAAGTCTGCTGGATGTAAACAGGTTGTTGTTGTTTGCTACCAATTAGCCATATCAACTTAAAAGGTGATAATATGTCAGTGTTGTGTTTAGAACTCGTTTCCGCTGCCCCCATGTGGCCAAAAAATCAGTTAACGCAGGTTGAACTTGCATGAAAGAGCAAGCCCCCAATCCTATCTACATCCAGTGTGCCTCACATGAATTTCACTTAAAACCTGTTGGTCTTCTCCCCTGCCAGGTGTACTTCCCCCCCATATAACCCATGTGTTCAGCAGCGGAGCCCCTTAGCCACTGTGGGATTATGTAAATGAGGCCAGGCAGAAATCTAACAGTGAGAATTACAACTCTGAGGCCTCTGTTCCACTACATGAGTTTCAAATTACTTCCCAAAGAACAATCATGGTTCCTGCAGCTCCAGTTCCCCCGTGCCGCAGATTGCTTTTTAAAAATATTTCTAACACGGGTCTTCCCTTAGGATAAACACCCATATGAACACGTATGGATGCACAAAATCACATGCATTCAAAAGAGCAAGATATGCATGCACACACACACACGCGCACATGCGCGCGCGATACATCCCGGATAAGCCTGGAACAGGAGGAGAGTGGATGATAAATTGATAGATGGAGGAGACGAAGGATGGAGAGAGGCATAATGGAGGACAAAATGACGCTAGGTCTCATAAAGATTTAGGACACCATAGCTGCAATGTAATTGAGACTTAACTGTGCCAATGTCATTCTGTTTATGTGCTGTGTGGGTGAGTGTGCACTTCTGTGCATTAGTGTGCATGTCGGTTTCCTTCTTTTTTTTCTGAAATTCAATTCACACTGTCTCACATCCTCTAGACGCCCGAGGAAGTCATCTGTCAAAGACAGTAGCTGGGGAGGTCTGTGGTGAGTGAGCATGTGTCTCTACAGCATGTATGTCTATGTGGGTCTCTGTCTGTGCAACAGTTTTTGTTTGCTCTGATTCCTCCAGTTGCTCAGGCCTTCCGCAGTCTCAGTCTCATTAGCCCTTTGCCCTGTTCTGAAGGGGAAGACAGAACAAAAATACCCTATGTACTTACTTTAACTTTATACCAATTTTTTTCTCATCCTCTCTTCTTCTGTTCTCTTATGTTCTGTTCTCTTTTCTCCCCTCTTCTTCTTTTTCCTCTCCTCCTCTCTTCTCCTCTCCTCCTCTTTCTCTGAATAGAAATAGCACTGGGTCCCAGGACAGCAGCCTTTAGTCCACCAGAAGTGAGTGAAAAGCACAGATGTACTGACTTTATAATCTCAGAATGATGCCACTCACTGAAATAGTATGCTGGACTCATTATCAGACTTACAGTTAAGTTCTTGGACTGTTTTTCTACTTTTATAGAAGTACCCAACTCTCGAATGATTCAAGTTACTGGGCTCATAAAAACAAAAAGTCTCGTCATTAGCACAGCACGGGTCCATCAGCAGAAATTTTGTACATCTTTCCATACTCACAGAGGGATAAATCATTGAACTGGAAGAGCTGACAGTAATCATATGTGTGTTCATGTATGTTTGCAATGTGTGTGTGTGTGTGTGTGTGTGTGTGCGCGCGCGCTTGAGATAATTATATCAGCAGCCTTTTATGGGAAGCTGTGAGAAAGTGGGTTAGGAACAGAAAGCTTGTGTGTCTAATTAACGAGCACAGAATCACAGACACATAATGTACCAAATGACAGAGTTTTAAACAAGAGCAGTGACAAGAGAATTAAAAAATGTCTGTTTTTTAATTGTTTCTTCCTTTCTTGTGTTTGCAGATAAAAAGAAACAAAAACAGGTTGGCAATCTGTTGATATATTTGTTGCAAAACTAACAAAACAGTGTGAATGGTTTCATATTCATTAGGATTTATGGTGATGAAGTTATAGTAACAAAGAAGAAAAGGTCTCTTGCCAGGCAGTTGGAGAGACGTCCGTGGAATAAGAGATGAGTTTATTCTCCAGTAAAACTCAAGTTGCATGACAAAGCAATGTGAGGTGGGAATGAACTGTAAAAAAAATACCCCCTTTAAACAATCCAATTGGAAGTATAGTTTCCCCCAATATTCCGGTTTAACTGTAATTAGTGCCAGGCCTTCCTGTCCTTTTATTTCCACTGCATACAGGAGGAATCGCTTTGGAAAGTGCCTCCAATAGTCTGATAGATGTGTCTAGAAAAAAAAAAGACTTTCTGTTCCTTACGGACATTTATTTGGTTGATGTTTGGCAAGAACATTCAGTTATTATAAATGTGCCCTATCAGTTCACATTTTATCACTGCTCTCAGGACCATGTTACTGTAATTGATTTTCCAGGTTTTAATATGCTTTCATTCAAGGTCTATTGCACAGTCCTTGGTTTTTGTGCTGTTTCATTGTCCCCAGAGCCTGATGGTAATATTCTGTCAAAACGTCCTGATTTTTACATCTTCTCAGTACTTCTGTTGATGTTAACATTTACATTGACACAGTCAAAATATTAAGTTGCACCATTGTGTGTTTGAGCCCATTTTCTACAATAACTATTCCTAATTTTTACCATTGGTTATAACTTACACTGTTTCGCTGATGAACATATTTGTGTCAGTGACCATTGATGTTTTGTATTTAAATGTGCACTGAATGAATCAGCCTTTTTCCCAACCCCTAAAATCTAGAATGAAATGCTCTGTTTGCTATCATTCAGCTTGTTTCAATTTGATCTCAATTGTACGTTGTTATTCTCTCAGTTTGTAAATCAGTTTTTCAGTTCTGTTCTGAAAGCTGCAACATGCCTCTCATTTAGAAAAAAAAAAAAAAAACACCACCACACAAAGCTATGTGTGATTGAAATTTTTATTTAGAAAAAAACACATAATATGACAAGTAGCAGTGGGGCGAGGATGTAACACATGCTGAGGGCAGCGTTTATATGACACACACACATTTAAATGTGTGTTCTCCGTTCACAAGGGCGGAGATTTCTAAATGCCATCACTGAATAATTTATCAAGGCAACACCTTTCAAAGAAGCCAGTGATGGGGGATGAAGAGAGGTGGAAGGAAGCTGGGTCTGATGAGTAAGACAGTGAGTGGTGGACAAGAGGAGAGAAAAAATGATGGAGGAGAAAACAATAGTGGACAACATGCAAACAGGAACTGCAGTTATGTGACTGCATGTGTTCAGTGTGTGAATATGTGTGTGTGTGTGTGTGTGTGTGTGTGTGACTGCACATTCATTGTGTGCACATGTATTGACAGCTGAGGAGAAGAGCTGGTATTTTGAGTGGCTCTTGAGTCAGTCCTGACATGCATGTTAATCTGCAGCAGTTGAAGGGCACTCACTGGTCAAAGACATACAGCAGCTGCACCTTTCACTTTTTGTAACCATTTTCCCTGTATTTATACAGACTATTCTTTCTGATACGACGGTATTGTATTGTAATTGTGAACCTAAATTCCAGTACTAAACAAAAGGAGTAGCAACTAATTACCTTGATGCATTGTGCATGAAATAAATTACATATATAATGGAATAATAGAAAGCTGTGAAAACAAAAGCACCAAATTTAACCAAAAGAAATATACCAAACCTAAATAACAGCATAGGAATTAAGTATATTCCTACCAGTAAAGGCCTTGTCTCCTTTAAGTCTTATTCTACATTTGGGAATGATCTGGATGTGTCATGTCAAGTGACCTTAATTTGCACTCAGAGGTTATGAGGCCATGTATAACAACAGCAACAGTCATTTTGGAAAATGGAGGGTATGCAGAGAAGTGATACCTGAACTGAGTTAATGTGATTTCTTAAATTATCACTATTTAATATTCTAGTTGTTGTATTCTGCACTATAGGTGTTATTGAAAATACACCCGATATGGACAGGAATAAAGTTGTAGTAATCCACTTATAATCTCTAGACTGTATGTACACATCAGTTGTGAGAATAAATGTGTACAGTTTTTGTGAAACACAGTGGTCCTTGTGTGAGTGCAGCTAGATGTTTCTGCAGGGAAGCAGTAGGCCAGATGTGTGTGACCTCTGACCTTTAGTGGTGATAATGAGTCAGACAGTGAACCACTGGACTACGTGGCAAAAACAAAAATCACCATTCTGAATTCAAAAGTAAAGATGTTTTCTTATTGTAGAAAACAGAAAATATTCTGTCAGCAGGAGGGTATCCATGCTGCTTGTTATTGCAAGGCCCAGCAGATATAATCCTGCAAATACAGGTTTGCAGGGCAACAACTGCAGAGACAATTTTCAAAATACAAAGAGCTGAGGTTCAAAACTTTACCAAACGACAAATAAGATTATTATGCAAAAACAAAAAAAAAAAAAATGTAATAAACTTAAAAAGAATAAAAAAATATGGTAGGCTGCTCAACTAGCAGGCCTGGGTGTTATTAGAAATTGTAAATTATAGCAAATATCATGTGAACTTCATTATAGTATTATAATCACATTTAGCTTGTAATCGAGTATGCATAACCAAATTAAGAGACTGAAATGATTTGTACATTTTATGAATCACTTTGCCATGTCTACATCATGTTTTTATTGTCTGTATGGGCCAGAAAGGTAATAGAGTAGACCAAATGCAAAGCGATGTTTCCACACTCCAAAAAGTGGCATCGCTAGCAGAGATTAGAAAAACAGACAAATCAAAGTTAACAAAGTCTACATTTTCTTTATTTGTGACCCTAAAAAGAAAGAAAATGTATCACATGTGATTACTACTGAAGGGATACTAAGATACTATGAATAATGAAGAAGCTTTAATGAATATTACCATTAATCAGATCCTTCAGCATCCCCACAGGGGCCAATAACAGCCTTGACAAGGACTCCTTCCTCTTGAATCAGATAGTTTTGATAGCTTCTTTGAGATCCGTCTTTGTTCGGAGATCCACACGGTCACTGCCTGTTTTCGCCACCGAACATACACGTCAGGTCGTTTCTCAGCCAGTGGACAGACTTCGGTTGTTACAGGTATTTCTCAGTGTGCTGAGGTTAATCTACCAACTACTTGGGTGGCTAAGCTGTTAGCTACTAGCCACTAGCATCACAACCATCATGCCAAGGAACAACAGGAACAATACCAATGAGGACACAATCTCCCTAACTCAGAGAAAAAAGCACATTAAAGAACTATTGCTGCAACAATTTATTTGTGTGTGTAAAAATTTTACACAAATGATCATGACCACTAATCAAAGAGTGGATGAGCTCATGAAGGAGGTACAGGACTTGAGAACAAGTCTCCAGTTCACTCAGAAGGAGGTGGATGAATTGAAAGCTGACTATAGCAAACTCTTACTGGATGTAATTCAAGTACAAATGACATATGCAAACTGGCTGAATCTCTTTTGGTCCTGGATACTTAAGCCAATTACCTAGAAGGCCAATGCAGGCGCAACAACATAGTGGTGGATGGCATTCCTGAGTCTCCAAACGAGAAATGGAGTGACTCTGAGGAGAAAGTAAAACAGTTGACTCAAGAGAAATTAAAACTTGATCATAACAAAGTTACTTTGGAGAGAGCACATAGAACAGGGAGACCTAAGAATGGGAATTCCACCAGGCCCAGACCCACTGTGGTCAAATTTCTTAGGTATAAGATCAAGGAAGCAGTGCTGGTGAGGGCAAAATACCTCAAGGGTACAAACATCTACTTAAACAAGGAGTTTCCAGAGGCTGTGCGTCAAAAAAGGAAAAAACCGCCAGAGCTGCCAGAGAAAGGGGAGAGATTGCCTATCTTTGATATGACAAATTAATCACATACCCACCATCACAAGTCAAAAATGGCACTAAAATGAAACCAAAGTAAGTAAAAGACAAAACCACATGAAATTGCAAATTATTTAAATTATTTTTTTAATCAATAAAGTGGAAAAAGTGAGACTCGAAATGTCATCTATTAATTATATCCCATCACATGACTGCAGACTTATGAAAGACAATTCCTCTTTGAAATTTGAATTAAATTAACTATAAACACTGATAAACCAGGAGGGATGGATATTCTAGATGGAAAGCTCTTGAAATTGGTGGCTAGCTGTTTGGCTGAACCTGTGTGTGTGTCTTCACTTCAGCATGGAAGGGGCAAAGGTTATTCCTCTACAAAAAAAAATGCAAGAGAGCAATTTAGTGGTACAAACAGTCGGCCAATCAGTCTTCTACCAATTCTTAGCAAACTGCTAGAAAAGATGGTTTGTGAACAAATACAGTGTTTTCTAAAAGAAAATAATTTAACTACTGACTTTCAGCATGCCTATCACGAAGGGCACTCAACTGGAACAGCATTAACACAGATGACTGCCTTAAATATACTGACAATAATAACTTAGTGGGAGCAGTGATGCTAGATTTTAGTTCAGCCTTTGATGTATTGGACCATAATTGTTGTTAGAAAACAGTATGTATTTTATCAAATGTGAAAGAATTACAATGTGGTGTACCACAAGGAAGCTGTTTGGGCCCATTACTACTCTCTATCTTCACCAATGATCTTCCTCTTGTTCTAAATCAAGCAAGAGCAGTTATACTTATATAAGATATACTTACTAGCAGCATCAATTGGGGAATTGTCTAGTGCTTTGGATAGGGAATTATAATCAGTTGTAATGTGGGCATGGAGTAACAAGTTAGATCTTAATCAAAAACAAAAAGTATTGTATTTGGATCAAATGTTAGACTTAACCATAAGCCACAGTTAAACTTGTCTGTACAGGTAGTGCCTATGGAACAAGTAGAGGAAGCTAAACCCCTTGGAGTATTATTAGACAACAGATTGAAGTGGTCAAAGCAGATTGAAAAAACGGTCACAGTTATGGGGAGAGGTCTGGCAGTTATTAAGAGATGTGCTAAATTTTTATCACAACAATGCATCTCTCACATTGTTCAAACATTAGTTCTTACTCATTTGGATTACTGTCCAGTAGTGTGGTCAAGTGCATCAAACAAAAAACTACTACACTTAGTCCAGAATAGAGCTGCATGACTTGCTCTGAACTGTAACAGAAGAGCTAACATCATCAGAATGCACATAACCTTAGGTTGGTCATTAGTGAAGGACAGGACGGTTATTTCTCTGCTCTGTTCCCAAATGTCCTGTACCATCAATTATCATAAAGTAGTAATAGCCATAATTTTAATACTAGGCATGCATCAGGAGGTTGTTACTCACTTCCTGTCTCAAAAACTAATGCAAGGCAACATACTGTTATGTACAGAGGAATGAAAACATGGAATGGTTTGCCATCAGATATTACACATTTAACAAGTAAAACTGTTCTTAAAAAGAGTTTAAAGAAATACCTAATTGCGCAGAATACCAGCCTCTCTCCAAATAGGACATGTTCTGCTACATAATGTCTAACTATATGATCACTATTGAGGACTTTCTTGGTAATTTTTCATTGTTATTTCATTTTATTGTATTTTCTCAGTCACTGTATATGTTGTTTTTAGTGGTACTATTATCATTTTTAAGCTCTATCAAATGTTTAACTGACTAGTTAGATATAGTGTGGGTATTTGTTGTCACTGTTGTTACCATCGTCATTAGTAGTTTTATTGTTGTTGATGCATTGTTTTTTGGGGGGGGGTGGGTTTTCTTGTTTGTTTTGGTTTGTTATAATTACTATTATTTTTGTTCCTTTTTACCTTAAATTTTTAAATACTTAATTGTTTTATATTATATTTTAATGTTTACATGTGTGGACCCCAGGAAGAGTAGTTGCTACCTTGGTAGTAGCTAATGGGGATCCAAATAATTAAATCTGTTTTTTCATAGTAAGCAAAAGTGCATGCAAATGTAGTGACTCATCGTTCGGCTGTGGCACTGCCTTTTCTAAACCCTCATCATGCAAACTTAACCGTCACTCTATCAATCGATAAAGGGAATGAACGTGAAGTCAAATGTCATGAACTTTTTGTTTTTTTGTTTAACCTTCATTTGCATGAACATGATAATGAAAGTGGGTTTTACAGAGAACCTTGTCAAGCTACTTAGATGACAGTAACTCATGGGGGACAAAGCTAACTCGGCGTGTGTGTTGTAATATGTAAATCAAACTAAACGGTCATTAAAAAAGACTGCTGAATCTGCATGATAGTAGTGTTGCCTGTGTGACCTTGTACTCAAGGGGATTAACAATTAGTTCAGGGATTACTTTAAAATGTTCTCTACACACACTCACATGCATGCACATTTGTTGAACGCACAAGATGTACTGCAGAGGTCTGATAATTCAGAAAATAGATGACACAAGATTAATAAAATAGATGACACAAGATTAATATAAACTGATGTTAAGAGGTGATGAGTGTGATCGGAGGTGCAAGAGGCAAAAAATGAAATAAACTAAAGGAGAAAAGTGCATGTTCGCACAGTTGCTGTTGGCAAAGACAGGCTGACCCACTTACCAAGGATGTACAGCCTGGGAGAGAGCGTACATGGAGGCCAGAGAGGCCACCAAGGAGCTCCAGCCACAAAGTGTGTGTGTGTGTGTGTGTGTCAGCTTAGTTCTATTAATGACTTATTGACTTATTGCCTCTGCTTCTGTGGAGTCCTGGCAGGCTTTGAAAAGGTATTGGACCTCCCATGGTACCATCACTCAAGTGTGCACACACATGCACACAAACATCCTGGGGCTCAAACACCTTCTTTTTCCCTTTTCATCTATCCGTAAAACACACAGCGGGAGAAAGCCACAGAAGAAAAATATGGAAATGAGGCTGATGGGTGGCCAACAGTGGAAGCCATCCTTGCCTGAAGTCATCACTAGCTTCTATTCATTCCATACAATATTGTATTACAATCTTTTCACCTACTGATGCCATTACTGCACAAAAAAGGCTAAGTGGTAATGACAAGATCCACAGATTGCACTGGAAGTACCAGAATGTGGGGGTTTTTGTGGCCATGCTAGCCACATGCCTCTATGGATGGCAATGCCAGTTGTTGAATGGATTGGCATGAAATTTTTGTATCTTCATGGTCCCCAGAGGATGAATCCAACAGGTCAAAGTTTTCACTTATCCTGTGAAATATATCAACATTAACTTTACCGATTGGCACAGAATCTTGTACAGACATTCATGTTCCCCAGAGGATGACGCCTACTGACTTAGGTGACCCCCTGACTTTTCCGCTAGCACCCAACAACCAGAATTTTTTAAAGAAATGTTTTATTAACCTGTGTCTGAACTGGATTCATGTGGTAGCTGAGGGAAGAAATTTGCTCTCTAATGTGGAGGACAGTAGGCCTCTGTGGTTGCACTAGAGCATATTTCGCTGCATGTACCAACAACAGTCTGGATTAACTGGGAACACAGTGGATTTCCTGAGCAGAGCCTTGGTGGAAAGACAGACAGCAGTGCGGAGAGGAACATGTCAAACAGAGGTAAACTGTAAACACATATGGGCAAATATGTTCCATTTATAAGAATATCCCGTTAAAAAATTTGTCAAAATACAGAAACAAGCACTTGCAACAGCCAACCCATTTACTTAAATAAAAGAGTAAGTACTATTTGGCCATATCAAAATATGTTACATATTACATAACATAAACTTACAAAGTTTTATATATTTTGTCTTTGTTAAAAGCATCATATCAGCCAATTAGCACTTCTACCCTTAGTCCTCATAAAAGTGAGGAAAGGAAAATAAAGGGATGTAGACATACAGCAGGGAGTAAAAAAGCAGATGATTTATTTTGCCTCCAAGGAGAGGACCGAAATGTTAAAAAGTTAGGCAGATGAGAAAAAGATTATAAGGTGTGGAAAGGGATGACAGGAGGTGAGAGACATGGAGGATGGAGAAGATGATGTGAGAAATTAAAGTGTGAGTAATGTCAACGTGGAGAGGAGGAGGGATGTGAAGGGGCTCTCCCATTTCTGCCTTTTTAATCCTGAGACTCCCACAAACATGGCTTCCCCAGCACTTTACTACCAGATCTGCCACCATGGGAAAGAAAATGCACTCTGGTTTATGTTTTATAGACTGACATATGAAGTGAAATGCAATTATTCAGCAGCTGTTTCTCGTGGTTGTACCTCTTATTCATTCTGACTCTCCAGTCTGTGAAAGATTTGGTTTCTAAGTAGGGCAGAACACAGAGACAAACACTCTAATTAATAGATAATTAAAAGGCTTTATAATTCATCAAAGTCCTGCGTGGTCTCCAGAGTTTCAGTATGGATAACAGATTACAGTCCTCAATTCAATCAACTTCAGCCTTGCAGAATTTTCTCCTGCAAATGTGAAGTTTTTTTTAATGTTTGTGTCCACATTCTGTATCTAAATGGATCTGATGGTTGGTGTGTGAAGCAGGGAAGCCCCTCACTCTTGCTGCTGCAGCTGATACGCCCTGGTGGGACTGTATCTATTACGCATACATACATGTATCACCTATGTTCATGCTGGAAACTTTCCTGGATCCAATACCACCCGAAAAGCAGATGCCTTTAAGTGCAGGCAAAGTCAGTTTAAGTGCAGGCAGCGTCATGGTGAAAAAGTACGACCAAGCAAAGACTGATCTTGTCTGTATGTGTGCTTTTTCTGTGTTTGTGCAACCACATGTGATGGCCCACATGCATGCTTTACCTGTACACACACTATTTGTTTATCTCTACCCAGCATGCAGGCACAAACAATAACAGAGTGCCACAGCCAGACGAGCTTCAGCCTGTTCCTCCCTCTCCCCTCATCCTTTCTCCCCCATCCCTCTCTCCGTTGCCGGGGTTACAGCAGGACCTGATGTGGCTCCTGGCCAGTCAGGCTTTGTTCTACAGATGGCCCTGTCCTCTCTCCCTCTCTGCTTCTCCTCCTGTCTGCCTCCTCTATGCCTCTGTCATGTGCAGCTGCACTCCAGCCCTGATATCTATAGTTATGCTAATATGAGCAGTTGATTAATTAGTCCACACACACACACACACACACACACACAGGTGTTTTGCCCATATGGGCCTCCTCTCCATTTGTGAATATTCAGATTACAGGACCCCTGTGTGCTTTTACTGTTGTGTGTGTGGCTAGGAAGAGGATGTGGGATGGTTGAGGCCGAGGGCATATCACTGGCTGAGTAACAGGAAGACACTGCTTGTAAAAACGGAGTGATTTGAATCTGGATCTAATTTATCATATACAGTAGATTACTGGTGGATTTAATGAGTTGTCTGGGGGGTAATAACAAAGACTCATGACTATGGTTGTCACTGAATCTCACAATAGCACGTCATTGCATTAGCTAGCCCAGTTAACTATGGAGCTTTTTTCCTATCTTTAATCAAGAGTGTGGTCTTTCACTTTGAGAGCATAATTTATTGATTTCTCCCTCAAAACCCTGCTCTCAGAGAGTATTACAAAATCTGAACATGAAATCAATAAATCATGCTTTCAAATTGAAAGTACACACTCTTGATTAAAGATAGGAAAAAAGTCCCATAATTAACTACCAGTAAAAATAATTCTATGCTAATTATTTTTAATATAAATTAACTTTTCCTCATTGAAAAAAAAAAAACTACTGCAGAGAAATGTAAAAGGTTACTGTACAATTTTTGATTTACAATGTAAATCCTACATGGCATGACTCAGTCTTCATATAAATTAGACTCCTACTGCTGTTCCCTTGTGAATAAAAGATGTCTGTCTGCCTGTCTCTTTCTGTCTCGGACATTAGTTCTCCAGTCATTCCCTAAGGCCTCTCCCGGGGGAATATAACCAGAGAAGCACTTAGACTTTCTCCACAGCTCAAGGGAGATTTGATCAAGCAACATTTTTTTCCCCCGAGCAACACTGATGATGATGATGATGATGATGTCTCAGCACCATCCCATCACAACCTCCACAGAGTTTTCCCATCATACAATAAAGTCCATCATTGAGATTTGTATTTCACACATTGACGCTCAGGCATGTCATTACCATTTGATCCTTTTCCTTCCTGTGATTAGCTTTATCTTTGTAGCTATAATGCACTAACACATGAAATAATAGTATCACTTTTTTACCTGTGCTAGCAGCATAGCTCTAGAGATGACAATGTCAGTCTGTCAGTCAGTCATCAGTCTAAACTGAAATATCTCAACAGCTATTGCCATGAAATTGTGTATATTCATGGAATCCTACCAACTTTTCATCCAGCATCATCAGCAGGTTGACATTTTTATTTATAACTATTTGATGGATTGCCATGAAATTTGATACAGATATCCATGGTGTTGATAGGATGAATCTTAATGACTTTAGTGATCCCCTGACCTTTCCTCTAGCGCCACCAGCAGGCTGACATTTGTGGTTTTGAGTGAAATGTCTCATCAATTGATGGACGGATTGCCATGAAATTTGGAAGACACATTCAAGTCCCCTCAGGATGAATCGGAATAACTTTGGCAATCTTTTAATTTGTTCAACCTGCAAACTAATGACATTCCCCATCAGCCTCAGCTGTACTTTGTGTTTAGTGCTAATTAGCAAATGTTAGCATGTTAACATGCTACACTAAGATTGTGAACATGGTAAACATTACACCTGCTAAACATCAGAACGTAAGCATTGTCAATGGGAGCATGTTAGCATACTGACATTAGCATTTAGCTCAAAGCACCACTGTACCTAAGTACAGCCTCACAGAGATGCTAGCGTAGCTGTAGACTCTTAGTCTTGTTTTTTTGCAATTAGAGCCAGCTTTAGTCAGCAAGTACAATTGGCGCACACGGAAACTGGGACGGCACCAATGTTAGACCCATTGTGAAGACAAGAAAAAACTCCCAAGAACACCATATGAGGAAAGAAACTGAAGAAACATTGGCTTGGCCGGATGAGCAGTAGCATAGCCTAATTAGATACAAGGAAAGTAAATAAGACAAACAACAAGCAAAATAAATGTTACATTACAGCAGTAGTGGCAATAGTGTGGTGTGTGGTAATTTGGCAAATGTGAATATTTCCCGAGGAGATGGCCTGAAAGCAAACACTTTTTGAGAGAAACGAATGCAACATGTAGTCTACTTGTGAGGTAAGAGCTTACAGCCACACATAAACGCTGACCGGTAGATGCTGGGACAGGTTGCCAGATACGTGATCCCCATCCTTAGTTTTCTCTTAAAGACATAAGTTCACTCGTTTTCCAGGAACTGTGTGAATGGATGCTGCTGTGCATCCCTTGTAGAAGATCCAAACCAGCCCATTTTCTCAAGTGCAACCAGATGTCCATGACCTCAGCCAGCTGAGCTGTTCTTCCTGCAAAATGACCCACTTCCCCCTCACATGCTCTTTGGGTCTGTTTCCATGCCTTTCAGTCAGCCACATTCCACTTTGAGACATTCAAGTGCAATGTGCAAGGTAGCCTAATTTCATAGGTTAATAAGGGAGTTGGGGTGGTCCTATATTTAACATAGAGAGTGGAAACCACATTAAAAGGCCCTTTGGCTGTCCCTGAGCTCTTTCCCTGTGGACCGACTGGCCCTTTTAATACAAGACAGCTTCAATGTGGCCTCAATAGGAAAACAGGTTCTACACTGAATGTATCAGAGTCACACCATTGTCTCATCCCACCATTGTGATTATGCATATAGGCATAGAATTGTCAAAATGTTAACACTTAGACCCAGAGCAGGGATCTTACTGTCACTGCAACTTTTTTCCTAATGAACCTAATTTCTTGCTCCTGCATTGCTTCTATTAACAATATAATTGTGTTTCCAGTACTTGGTAAAACAAACCTCAGTTCAGTTTCAATGCATTTTTGGAACCAATGTCACTGTAATAATTAGAGAAAAATATTCAATAGGGAGATTGTTTACAGTGGATGAAGTATTCAGATAATTTACTTCAACTCAACTTTATTTATATAACACCTTTCATACAAACATGCAGCCCAAAGTGCTTCACACAGCAAGGATAGCATCACAATGTAAAAATACTCCATTACAAGCATTCCTTCATTCAAAATCTTCTTCAAGTAAAAGTATAAAAATATTATCAATAAAATGTACTTAAAGTATCAAAAGTAAAAGTATTTATTATGCTGCAGAATGGCGCTTGTCAGAGTTACATTATCCTATATTATAATAAAGGGTTATTATTATTGATGCATAAACATGTCAGAAGCATTTTAATGTTGTAGCTGGTCAAGTTGGAGCTAATTTTAACAACTTTATATGGTTTAATCTGTAACAGTGCATCATATTTTATAAACCCACATGAAATATAACAGAATGGAAGTGTAAAGTAGCAGAAAATGAAAAGCACAATTAATTATACATAATGACAAAACTTGAGTATTTGTACTAAGTTACATTCCATCACTGGTTGTTTGACATTCTAAGGAATAGGTCTAAATAATGAGGGTAATTATACATTTTTGAACTGTATCTCAAAGTTGTTAAAATACTATCTCTCTCAGATCCCATCTGGAACAAAAGGCTGGTCTCTACAAGGTTAACTATTTGTTTTATTGTTTTTTTCCCCTTCTTTCTTTCTTTTTTTTGGGGTGGGGGTGGGGGGTTACACTACTATTGGTGCCCCCCAGTGGTAATATAGAAAAAGACACTGCGATGGAGTTTCACTTAGGGTTAGGGCTAGTCATGTTGCATGTATGATTAAGGTAAGGGTAAGCCTGCAGGGAATACATGCAAGTAAATCAAGTCAAGTCAATATCCTTGCAAGTACAGTACAAGCCTGCATGTGTGGACGTGTGAGGGGTGGGGCTGCATGTGTCAGGCTGGGTGTTGCCACACATTGCCCATGTTGATGGGAAAATTCTCAGATTAATCCAGTCATCAGATGCCCATTTAATCTAATCTGGAGGAAGCAGATGTTTATGAGCAGCAAACACAGTCATCCCTCACAATTAGCCCAATGTCTCTTTCCTCCTTTCATCCCTTTGGTATTGTTTTCCTTACACTTGTTGATATGTTGTCTGAGGGTGTGTTCGCATGCACAACTGCGGTGTATAGAGTATAAAAGGAAAAATACAGAGTGACCTCATCTGTTAGACACACACACACACACACACACACAGGACGAGCACAGTGTCCTTCCTTTCAGGATTGTCCTCATTTCCTCTAACCTTATGAGAATGTATTGTATTGTATATATAATATTAAAAAAAATCGTCTCCACACACTGGTGGTGGAGTACAGGTGATCAAGCGGTAACATCTGTGAATAAAGGAGCAGGGTATTCATCTTATCATTTTATCCTCATTTAGGGACATGCAAGGTCCTCAGCTGGACTGGGACATTGCTGTTTGTGATCAGTGTGTTAACCCCTAAGCCACTGGAAAATAAGTATGCAACTGAGTTAAACCTTAATAACTGGAGCCAATAAAACAGTTTTTCTGAGCACTATTTAGCTATAGTGGCAAACTTGACACAAAAAAAGGCCATATGTAAATAAAATTTTAAACCACAACGAGGTTTTTTTTCCCAATTAATTCATGACCACAGCATTCATGATCAGTTTGGCTTGGTAGCTAGTGGCTACAGATTACAGATGGCAGCTAGAGCCTATGCCAAAGTTATCTGACCTCGTCTTTTTCACTGATTTTTAGTGCAGTCATTTTAGTGCTTTGGCTCCTCCCACTCAGGTTGACTTGATTGTTTCTGCCTCCTGGTGACTTTCACTGATTTTTCATTTCAGCACCTCGGACAGCAGCCCGTCAGGGGCGTCACTTCAGAAAATCCCTGCAACTAATGTCACTGGGCAGTATAAGTTGGTAACCAAGCTTGTATGGAACACCTGAAGGGGGACAACTGGAGTAACTGGTTACTAAGAAAATATGTTGTGTGTATCAGTTTATTAATTTATACATTGCCAACATACAATATCATTGTCACACTCTCACAGTAATATTGCTATAATGACATACCTCCTATTTTCTTGCTTTTTAATGTGTTGTGGTGTGACTTGTACCCACAATTCCGGAGTTGGTCACTTTTAGGGCTAAAAATCATGACATTCAACACAACAGTTCTAAAGTAGGTTTAACATTACTGGTGAGAATGGCGGAGCTGATAATCTGTGAGAGCAAAAACTGGTCAGGTTGCAAGGATTTCTCTGTCAATGGACCGGTGATGCTGTGTACTGTAGTTGCCCTTTTGACATTGACCATATTAGCCCTTAAATATTATATGGGGCTAGTGTGCATGTGGTAGGATTGAGTGTCCCTTGATGTCATAATCATTAGTAGGCTATTTCTATTAGATCACGGTACTGTTTTTTAATGTGTGTAGTATACCACATATTTGATATTCTTGTTCATACTGCTATTACTTTAACAGTACATTTCTTTCTCTCACATCGACCTGTTCGACCTCTCTCCTCTCTGTCCCATCCCCGTCCTCCCTGTTTGCTCGTCTTCACTTTAACGAGTACCATCGCCATGCACTTTGGGTCGCATGCATCAATTATACTTCAGCTTTCAGATGGGATGTCAGTTATTGCAAACGGCATTTCGTTTTGCGTAATTAAGAAACTAATGGCGGCAGAATTGCAATATTCCATGTCCAAATGCATTTTATTTTTGCATGACACACCCAAATTTGATTATGAACAAAAGATGAAACAAAAGGTAGCGCGTAATGCTGGTGCGTCTTTTAAACTGTCCCGGAAAAAAACATGAGGCACTGATATATTTATGAGTAGCCTATTTGAAAATGTCCTATCTGTGGGCAATGACCTTGTTTAAAAAGAAGACTGTTTGGACTCGCCTAGTAAGCGTGTGGGTGTGTGCTTGAGCGCGTGTCTACAAGAAGGAGAGAGGGACAGAGGGAGGCGGGCACGCCCAAACGATGGTGTTGAATGACGCCCGTCTGTTGCTTCTTGTGTATATCTGTGCGTCCTGCGATTGGCGGAGGACAGGGAATGGTACCCAGCGATGGCGCGCCGTGGGCGGGTGGAAAGCCTGTTTATAAACCCAGATCTTCCCCGTGGGCGGGAACAGCAACAGTAGGGAGTGAAAGTAAAGCGCAGAACGAGAGTGAGAAAGACGGTGGAGGAGACGAGGCTGTGGCGGCGGCTGTGGTTGACCGGGGTTCGCAGAGGGGGCGAGGCGGCCGCCCCTGTATGCCTCTTCAACCGCGCATGGATGACCACCACAGCCTCCTGCAATCACCCCCGAAGAGCGCAACAAAAACCCGGGGCGACAACCTGGTGAACCACGGATACACAGATACAGAAGCCGACGTGATGACGGTTGTGGCGTGTGACAACATGCTAGAGGAGTCGGCGGCTCTACCGGGCCACCACTCTCTGGACCGATATGAACCTGATCACGAATGCTGCGAGAGGGTCGTCATCAACATCTCAGGGTTACGCTTCGAGACGCAGCTCAAGACTCTCTCCCAGTTCCCAGAGACGCTGCTGGGGGACCCCAAGAAGAGGATGAGGTACTTTGATCCTCTCAGGAACGAGTACTTTTTCGATCGGAACAGACCCAGCTTTGATGCCATTCTGTATTACTACCAGTCTGGTGGGCGCATCAGAAGACCCGTTAATGTGCCCATTGACATTTTTTCTGAGGAGATCCGGTTCTATGAGCTGGGTGAGGAGGCTATGGAGAAGTTCAGGGAGGATGAGGGCTTTATAAAAGAGGAGGAGCGGCCGTTGCCAGAGAATGAATTTCAAAGACAGGTGTGGCTGCTTTTTGAATACCCAGAGAGTTCGGGTCCCGCACGGGGCATAGCGATAGTGTCTGTCCTGGTCATTCTCATCTCCATTGTCATCTTCTGCTTAGAGACCTTGCCGGAGTTCAGGGACGATAACAGGGATCCGATCACCATTGAGCCTGTGATAAATGGCACACTCCCATATTTCATCAGCCCCTTCTCAGACCCGTTCTTTGTGGTGGAGACGTTGTGTATCATCTGGTTCTCCTTCGAGCTGCTGGTGCGCTTCTTTGCATGTCCGAGTAAAGCCACGTTCTCCAAAAACATTATGAACATCATTGACATTGTAGCCATCATTCCCTATTTCATCACCCTGGGCACAGAGCTGGCAGAGAGGCAAGGAAACGGACAGCAGGCCATGTCATTAGCCATTCTGCGCGTAATTAGGCTTGTTCGGGTGTTTCGCATCTTCAAACTCTCGCGTCATTCCAAGGGGCTTCAGATTCTGGGACAAACTCTGAAGGCCAGCATGCGTGAGCTGGGCCTGCTTATCTTCTTCTTGTTCATCGGTGTGATCCTCTTCTCCAGTGCTGTCTACTTTGCTGAGGCAGACGACCCAGATTCGGGTTTCAACAGCATCCCGGACGCATTCTGGTGGGCTGTTGTCACCATGACAACCGTGGGCTATGGGGACATGCACCCCGTGACAATCGGGGGGAAGATTGTGGGGTCTCTGTGCGCCATAGCTGGTGTGCTGACCATTGCCCTGCCTGTGCCTGTCATAGTCTCCAATTTCAACTACTTCTACCACAGAGAGACGGAGGGCGAGGAGCAGGCACAGTACCTGCACGTGGGCAGCTGTCAGCCTCTGGCAGACACAGAGGAGCTGAGGAAGACTCGCTCCTCTTCCTCACTCAGCAAGAGCGAGTATATGGTGATAGAGGAGCACGGGATCAACAGCGCGTTCAAACAGCAGCCCAACTTCCCCACCACCACGCAAAACAACTCGCAGAACTGTGTGAATATAAACAAAAAGATTTTCACCGACGTGTAGCCAATTTTAGACTCGTGGTCCTGAACACAGGAGGGGTTGGTGTGTCAACAAACAGCTGGTTCTGTCGTTGCGCTCGAGCGTGTGGAAGTAGCGGTAGATCAGATGAAGAAAGAGCAAACCCTGTCTGTTCAGTGACGCTGCTTTGTGCTCCATTCAAAGAATCAGGGTTTTTCATTTCAGTGATCTGAATTCATAATACTGTATGGTTCCATTCGCGCTTGGAGAGAAAGAGCTCCTTAAAGTATTAGGCCTACTATTCTTCTCTGAGTGAGGGAAATGACCTATTGTGCATTGTGTAATTGCCAATATATTATCACAACAGGCAGTAATAGAAGCTTTATAACTGTGATGAGTACAAATGTACTATGTGCTATTCGAAGGACACTCACGTTGTATTAACAGGCGTTATGAGTCGTGATTCGTCAGTCATAGCCTATTTAGGCCTATAATAATCAGAATCATTTAAATATGTGTGTGTGTGTGTGTGTGTGTGTTTAAACATGTATTGTCTGAAAAACACAGTTCTGCATATATTATTCAATTAGACCGTTCTGTGCTATGCCTTTATTGTGCGTTAAAGTCTAGTCCAAATGCTACCTTATTTAAAAAATAATCCCTTATAATTATTTGATATGAATTGTCCTGGTAGGCTATTTAATGCGTAAACGGCACTATATAAACAAAGGGGCCAGCCGACTGTCAGTGTCTCATTATCGGTGCAAGACACACGTGAGAGAGCAAAACACAGCGCTCTTTCACGCACACACACACACACACACACACACACACACACACACACACACACACACACACACACACACCGCGATCAAAGATGGAGCGTGCTTCTCTTTGGATGCCTCAAATATAGCCCGCTGTGATGCAGTCTCCATGGTGACGGTCGTTTCCTCGGTAGCCTAACCCCGGTCACCGTTGCCATGGCACCCTTGTTTCCACAGTAACCCCCCAGATGGCTTGGAAGCTATATTGAAGATTCTCATCTAAAACGATTGTCTTCAGTCTCTAATAAGACCGTTTTGACGTCATGCTTTGCGTGCGTAAAACACAAACCCAAACATGCCCAGCGCCACCATCGCTAACCAGCAAGCTCACTCAGTGACTTGAACATTGACACACACAAAAAATTGGAGTAAGACGGTCTGTTTACAAATTGCCACCATGAACTGCCCCGCCAAAATGAACCAGGCAATATATGATAAACCAGGAGAAGCAGAAGGAGAGGGAGCGCGTGAGGAATTATGAATGGACTGGGAGCACATTGTGTCTGGCTGTCTGGAGTGCGCTACTGCGGGCGGTCAGCAGAGGCTGCTGTTGTCCCGCTGCTAAGATTGGTAAGTTCTGAGCACTGTCATGCTTCTGTCTCCTCAATTATCCCTTTACCTTTAGTCATGAAACCAATGTTTTTTCCGTTTCTAGATTTGCATACAAGTGTTTTATAGGCTTGTCAATTCGGGTAGGTCAGTTCAATCTACAGAATGACCCCCAAGAGGTGGTACCTTTCTTGAAAGTACATCTCCACTCACAGGTGCAGTTCAAAACATCTCCTTACAATTATTACATTGGTTTTATAGTTAATATCACAACATAATGTAAGTGAGAGGTCAGTGTTATGCTTAATAGTGTAGTGATGTCTCACCAGTTGCAGGTATGTACATGTTTAGACCTCCATCAGCCTGAGCGTGTGGGCTTTCCTACGTTGGATAATGGGCATGATGCTCCTGCAGTGTGCCCAGGTTGTGTTTAACCTTCAACTGACTTTGTGTAAGAAATGAGTAAGGGCACCAACAGCATACCCACCCAGCTTGTCTCAGTGCTGCCCCCTGGCGGCCACCATCTCGTGCTAACAGACCAGGTGGCTCGTACCTGCTTTGTGACCTCCGACTTCTTTTTTCCATTCATATCAAAGAGTCACAGACAGGTCAAATAACAGTGAGATACCAGACAGCAGGAGCAAATAGTGAGCTGCTGGTTTGACACTGGTACTGTTGAATCAGTTCTGTTCTGTTTCTTATCAAATGTATGGTGAATGGGGATTGCTTTCTTGCAGGCGGTTTGTTCTGTATTTTATTTGCTAAAAACGTAACGTAAAAAGTAAATGATCACAAGCATGCTTATAACAATTAGTTTATATTGCAGACTCAGTGTATCAGTTTGGATTGTAAGGCCCACTGAAAATGCTTTTGGCTACAGTATAAGCCTCTACCTTGCCTTTTTTTCCTGTACCATATTATTGTCTTTGAAACTGCTGCACCGCTATCCCTGCAGATTTATGTCTAGATTTATGTTCAGTGTCCTCCCTGACTGTGATTTCTCTAACTGAAACCGAGACGAGGGTGAGAGGGAAATACATTTTTAAAAAAGGCAGGATGGGGAATCTATCAAACAACCATGTTCTGAATCTATTTAGTGTGGCTGTGTGTGCCCTCGAATGTGTGCTTGTGAGCACATGTGTGGAGTCTACTGTAATAATATGTATACCTCTCCAGTCATGGTTAAGTGATAATAAGGGCAATATCATTAGCTGGCTTACCCTAAAGGCAAAGTGGGAGGTCCCACAGAATGACCTCTTGATTGATTATTCCTTCCCATTTTGACCCCTGACCTTGACTTCATATTTTTTCATTGAAAACCTCCATATTAGTCATCAGCTGAATGGCCTGCTCATTTCTCAGGTCACGTAAAAGCTGCAGTGAGGAGAAACACTGGTCTATTGATCAGTAAGGGAGATGTATTATGCAGGAGACAGGAGCTACTTGTTTATCATCTAACTAGATTGATCAATCTGGAAGCTATTCTCATAGGCACGAGCAGGATGGATTGTTAGAGACAAAACCAAAAGACATAATACAGTACTGTACCATGCACGTTTGTCTTTTCAATTCTTATTCTGTCCGTCTTTGCTAATGTGCATCTCCGCAGCTCACTCGAGTTTTACATTTTGTTTCTGTCACAGACTCTAATTGCCTCGCCTTACCGCCGCTCATCTTTCTTGAAGTTTACTACAGGGTAGACATTTAGCTGATGCTCTTATACAGGGTCAGTTGCAGTAAGTGAGCTCACTCAAAGATGTTTATAGGCTTAATGGGAGATGTGGCAGTCAGTGGGGACCAGTTCTAGGGAAATTGTGCCCTTCTTGTTACAGGACAGCCTCTCTCCTCTCCTCTTGAAGTGACAGTGTTTACAGATTGATGTTTGCATGAGTGGTAATGAGACAGCAGGGAGAGGAGGAGCAGCCTTGTGTTAATACTATAATACTCTCTCTCTCTCTCTCTCTCCAATTAGACTGCCTCCCTTTAAGGTAAATAGACTGTACTTGATGAGGAGAGTAAATAATATGACATGGTATAGATTACCCATTAACCCATCTGTCCCTTTTTCCCTTTAGGGGCGCAGCAACTCTGGTCTTCCTGCTGGGCCTGATGGGCCAAAGTTAAGAGTTGAGACAGAACTCCCACTGGATCAATTTTTCTTCCCCTGCCCTCCTCCTCCTAATTGGTGTCTTCAAACCTGAACTTCTAACAAGCAGTGCCTAGCAGATCTCCCCCTCCAGTGGATCACCACTCAATCCAAAATGCAAATCGCAAGAATGAAAAAAGCAGACGTATAACATATAAAGTTTTGTAGCTGCAGTTTTATGACTGCTTCTGTTCTGGAGTTAACACGCTGTGAGTGGAACCATCACAGGATCAAAAGAGACACAGGCAGTGACAGAATTCAGCTGGGACTGTGTTACGGACTCTTCTTGGACATTTCTCCATACTGCTTTCTATATCAAATTCAAAAGGACAGATTCAGGAAACAGCCAGCAATTTTGCAAAGCACATTTCATTCCTGGACTATACACGGATTTCGACATTCTGTATTCATGTTTCTGGGTAATGATATTCATTACGGACAATAACTGACAAACAGCTTTAGCCTTCAAGTCAAAAGTGGCAAAAACTGAGGCCAACCGTGATTTGCTGAAATGAAACTGTGATACAAATCAAAGACTGTTAGCCATATGCCTTTCTTAGCTCTGTGTGCTCTGTATTGCTAATATGATGAGAATATATGAAACACACACATATTATGTACGTGTGCTGGTTGCAGCTATTCCCCTGACCTACACATGGAGAACAATACAAACGCGCACACATACACATGCCTGTGAATGGCTCTCTTTTATCCCAGAGTTCACTGGTGTTTTTTGGGATGGGGCAGAATATTGTCAGGGGAAGGCTGTGTACACCAGTATCTGTTCTGTGTTATTCTGTGCTGTCTTTAACATGACTCATATAAAGAGATTATGAGTTGTACTGTCTTCATTTGAGAGGAGCTGCATTCTGCTTTCACTCAATTACTGAGAGAATGGCACTCATTTATGTCTGGGTCCAATTACTGACATTATTATTATTATTATTATTATTGTTATTATTATTACCTGTGTATTCTGCGTGCATACAGTATATTTCTAATATGTCAAATAAGACTATTTGAAATAACATAACCCTATCTTTGTGGATGTTTCTGTACAGTTAATCCACTTCTATCATTCACTCCAATATGTTGGTTTTTAGCAACCTATTCAATTTGTATTTCATTATTTAACAGGATAAAGATAACATAAGGGCAGAGCAAAAACATCAAATAGTTTATAGTAGGGCACTAAATCAAGTGATTACAGTACCTTTATATAAAAATGTGATTATGTGCCTGAAATCTTTTTATTGAAATCTATTTAAAGTTTTCTGGTACTGGATGTAAATCCCCGACACCAGACTCTACAACTCAAAACCATACATACAAAAAAAACCCAAAACAAAATACACTTATTTAAAAATCACAATAATTTCACAAATAATCACAAATCATTATACAAAATATCCTTTGGTGACCAGAATTAATCCAGTCTATTTTAAAAAGTGTTAACTGAAGGAGCTCGCACTACAATCCTCTGGAAGCTCGTTCCATGCTGTTACAGCACGAAGTGTGAAGAAGTTTTTTCTCTTTTCAGAGAAACAATTTAGTGGGAATAATTTTAAGGAGTTCCCTCTTATCTCATACTTATTATTCCAAAATTGGATGATCGGCTGTGATATCATATATTCTGTGAACCATCTTATAAACCTCAGTCATGTCTCCTCTATGTCTCCTGTATACTAGAGTTGGAAATTGTAATTTTCTCAACCTCTCTTCATATGACATCTCTTTCAGACAGGGAATTAGTTTAGAAGCTATTCTCTGAATCGTCTCAATTTTCTCTGTATATTTTATTGTTATTATTATTTATTATTATTATTATTATTATTATATTTTAAAAAGGTGACATATTTGAATGGTTTAATCATTCAATGTTGCTAATTTCCTAAGTTGATTAGACCATTAGTATCCATAAAAATGCTGTCGACAGACAGGAAATGTCACTGTTTAATAAGTGTTTCCCATGCAGAGCCTCACACAGTGACAGTCTTTTTGTAGTGAACAACAGTGTTTGGCTCGCAGCCCTTTAGACAGCTGGTTACAGAAAAACACACTCGTACAACAGAAGTCTCCACTGTAGCTGTGCTGAACAGACAGAACAAGGGAACTTCTCTGTAACAGGGTGACTGGGCCAGTCCTTTATGAGACTATGTTGAATTTATTTGTAAACATGAATGAAATAGAGGAATAATATTAAAAATAAAAAAACACTATTCTGTCTGATTTTAGAAGTGCAACATCAGAAGCACCGGGGATTTAGATTTGGCTTGAAAAAGAGATGGTGATTCCCAATTTTAAGAGAACATTATTTCAAGTTGCCACACATTTGGCTGCTCCATTAACTGCGTGGCGAGAACTGAACTGTGTCTGAGCCCAGTGGAAAACTTCATATCATCCCTGAGCCGAGGAGGTAAATATTAACATTCTAACAGAGGTTTACAGCCATCACACTGTCATACTGTGTATGAGCAAATGTGCTTTATTGCTCCAGTGAGCCCACCAGCTCGCTAATAACTCTGCCATCTCTGTAGGCTATTGTGTGTCCACGAGTATCTGTAAGGCATATTGGAAATGTGGGGATAGTTCTTAACTAAATGTTTATCAGTACAGCACAATTATGCTCAAACTCTCTCTCGTTCTGGCTCACTTTCGCTCTCTTTCTCTGGCTTTATTTCTAAACATTTTAGTGAAAGATACAACTGTCTTTGAAATCACAAAAAAACCAATGGTGTCATCAAAGCTCACCACCAGCCATGGCGCTACAGCAGGAAATCTCCATAGCAACAAGGGAGGGTTGTTAAGATAAAGAGAATGGCCATATAGATACAGATTCAGCCCTCTACAGGTACATTGAAGGGATCACCACAAGCTGTCTGTATTAGCATCAACTGGTGCAGTGTTTATGTGTACACGGCTTCTGAGAAGGGTAGTGGTTGGCAGTATGGCGTTTTGGATATGTGTGTGCTCGTGTGTGTGTCTGGCAGAGGATCAGTGTACTGCCCCACAGACAGATTGGGTCTCACCATGCAGGGACACCACAGCAGGTCTAAGTGGAGTTAAGACGATACCAACCCAACCCATTCATGAGCCAACATCAGACTGTATGCACACACAAACAACTTAGAGGATTACCGGGCTAAATGCCAACAGCAGCTAATGATAAAAGGATATTCCAACATCTCTAGGAAGATGGAATTACTTTAAATTACCTTAAACCTCCAATAACTGATTGTTCTGCTTTGGCCACTTGGGGGCAGCAGAAATAAGTTGTGGAGCAACATTATCATTCATTTTTTTAAGTTGTGTTTGTGTCTATTTGGTGAATATAAGTCCAACATCCACTCTCTTTTAGCTCTGTTTTTGGTCTCCACCAATATCAGAGGAAAATATCAGGCTCTTTAACTGCTTAATGCTCCGCTATGTTCACCATCCAGTTTTTAAACTATGTCTGCCTGCCATTTGGTGCTGAGCAGTGTGTTTTAGTGCTTTTTCACCAAAAACAGCTGCCTGCTGTGGCCAAAAGAAGTTGCGGGCCAGACAGCTCAACAATGAGCTGAAACTTGCTATAAAGCTCTTCACATTAACATTTGATAGATTTTTATTATAAAAATATTTATTATAGCTGCTTTAAAAAAGGTACATGCATTATTTATTTTTCTTTTTGGGGGAGAGTTTTTCCTTAAGGTGTAATGGTAGAGGGTGTCATATGTTGCTCAGGTTGTTAAGCCCTCTGTGTCACATCCCGTTCACGACTCTAGGGCCATTTCCTGTTTTATTGTGATAGTCTTTCCCTTTTGTGTTTTGTTTCTAGTTTTACTTCTTGGGTTTTTCCCGCCAGTTTTGTGTCTCACCTGTGCCTGATTAGTCATGTGATATCTGTTAACCTATCTGTGTATATATACCTGTGTTTTACCTCTTTGTTGTTGCGAGTTCGTCTTCGTACCTCAGTGTCATACGTCCTAGCATTCCTTCTTGTGTATTCTGATTCTTCTGTGTATGACCTGGCTAGTTTCCTGTGGATTACGTCTCTGCTTTCTCCCTGTTGGATTTGTTTGCTGTGTGGACGGATTTTTCTGTACCGAACCCTTGCTGTGAGTAAAGACTGTAAGATATCTCCTGCTTCTGGTTCGTGCTTTTGGGTCCAATTCCTGGTTCTAAGGGTGACACTCTGAGACAATTTTCTGATTTTAGGTCATATAAATAGGTTATAAAAGGTTTAAAAGGGTTATACAAATAAAAAAAACGGTTAGATTAAAAAAATAAAGCTGATTTGACTTGACTTTTAAAAAGCGACTAACCTTGTAAGACCTCAAATAAGCACATTAATGATTAAAAATGTTCCTAACATACATAACATGACAAACTTTTTTTTATCCTTCTCATATTATCCTAATGTAGGTGGCAACAGTAAACGTGGCTCACTTAATTCTCTGAGACTTTCAGCTGAGTGATATTTCCATGTTCACTGGCAGAGCCACACCACTGGCAGCTGGGAAGGATGGTTGCTAAGGGTGATGACGCTGTTGCTAGTGTTTCGACAAAAATCAGATTATTCCTGGATGCTGATTGGCTGATCAGTTCCAGTTTTCAGCCTCCAGCGCAGGAGACAAGGTGGGACTCCCTATCCAGACGTATGTTCAATATGCAAACACACAAAACAAAGCGATCTCAGACATACACATTATGCACACTCTGTGTTGCACACCAACACATGCAGGCACACAAACAAAAACATTCAAAATAATATCTGCACCATATTCAGACCCAGATGTTAAGACACATTTGATTTTTTTCAAGCTGTTGGTAGGGGTGATCTGCTGCCAGTCATCTCAGTTTTTGCCGTCAAAACAAACAGACAGATGGCGGAGAGAGTGGTAGCGTAAAACGGAGAGAGATGTTGCTGTGCTCTGCTGGATGACTCATCACTCTGTTACTGTGACCTTTATCTGCTAACCTCTCCACCTCTATTGTTCCATCCCTCCCCTTCATTTTCTGCACACCTCTAACTACATTTCCTGCTGACTATGTTAGTCTCCTCACTTCCTCTCCTACTCACCCTCTTCTCTGTGAGACATATCTGCTCTTCCTGACATCATCTTTTGCTTTCCTCCCATTTGCTGGGGGAGATTTCCTTAGTGTTACTGCACAGTCAATGAATGTTTCATAGTCATGCTGCCAAGCCTCATTGTAAAGGAGATCTCTGCATATAGCCACGCATACCTACTCATGCAGTATAGATATTGTTAATATACTCCCAAGTTTCCTCTCTAAGCTAAGTCACACCTCCAGAGTTAGGTCATTGATTTTTCCTTGTATTCGAAGGCTGGAAAAACAACACAAACTGAAACCACATCCAGAATCAATAGTCCTCTACTCCGAGGGTAAGGACATATCTCATCATGAAAGCAGTGATCATCATCAGCCTGGCTGCTCTCAACATGCAGGTAAAGAACTTCCAAGGTCAACCTCTAAATATAGAGGGACCCCAGAGGGAAATATGTAGGGAGAGAGAGGAGTGAGGGGAGAGAATGAGGAAAAAAATATATAATAAAAGGGTGATAAAGGGTCAAAATAAGTTAATGTGGTAATTAAGTGTCTTGGCAAGTTGTCATAGAGGAGAATGTCTGTTGGTGAGGGCTAATTTGATGTTTATATGCCAAAATTAATTAGGAATGGAAGGACTATTTCCATGTGTTGACAGTGAAATGAAAGGTTAGGTAGCATGTGGAGCTGTTGTTAAGTAATTTAGGAATATAAGTGTAACGGAGACAAAGCAGCGAAGTTGTGTAGCAGAGCATTAGTATCATCATTAGTGCCATTATGTGCATGTATGCGTGCATTTGTGTGTGTACTGTATGTGTTTACTTGGCTTAGTTTCTCCATTAAAGTTTCTTGTCTTGGAGCTATGAAGAAACATGGAGTGAGTATAACTTTGTCTAAATGTGTATTTCAGTGTGTGCACGTGTTCTGGTGGTGTGTGTATGCACATGCCATTACAGTAGCTTATTACATCTGTGTGTGTGTATGTGTGTGCGTGAGTGTGTTATAGCTTATAAGTGAGTGATCACCTGCTGCAGCACCAGCAGAGGGTCATCCAGGACAAAGCTCCTCCCCTGCAGTCTGCTGTCATAAGTTGGATCAACACCCTCTTCTCTCCTCCACTCTGTCTCTTACTCCGTCTCCTCCTCCCTCTCTCACGTCCACGTTCTGCTGCATAGTAAAGGGTGGAGATTTTAGGTGTGCAGGTCTGCTGACTCGCACAGTGATACACAAATATGCTGATCATTTGTGTGGGATTGCAATGAAATGATTATCTGAGTAAATTCATTGAATGTGCTTATGCCATGGGAGTAATGGGTTCTGTGCACATTATGGAGTTCTGGGCACTCCCTGCACTTTTCTGTTGTCCTGACCATCATTGTTTCATCTACAAAAAATAGAGTTTTTCTTATCCACAACTCAAACCAAACTCAGACAACACAGACATTTCTGTATAGATATTTTGGGGCTCCCCCTCAGCCTGGGCCCCTGCCCAGCCACTACGCTGCACCAGCTGGCACAAGGAGTCACAATCAAAACTTGCCTAATTACATAAAAAAGAATGTTTTAGACAGGGAAAAAGTGCTCAGACAGGCAGTCATATGGGACCATTAGTTGGAAAGCGTTCTTAAGTTTCTTTATGAGGTTCCATCTGGTCTGCTCGGCTGAACACAAAACAGAATCAATGGTCCCATTCTGAGACTTGGCACAACCTGAAGGTGAGAGGGAACTGGAGACAGAATTGAGGATCTAAAATGGTTGGAGGGTCAATGGCCCACAAAGCTCTGGGTCAACTGTGTGACAGTAATATAAAAGTATTAATACTGTAGATCAGGGGTTATGAGACTGTATGACAAGTATGAGACTGTGGACCCCCCCTCAGACAAAATCGAGACAAATGCACCCCCGAACTGCGTCTGGATTTATGGACATTTATTCGCCATAGGTATTGGAGCATAATGGTATCATCAGGAAGTATAAGTGACACAGAATCTAAAAATGTGTGTGTCTGTGTGTTCAGATTTGACTGAGTTATGACTCAGAGAAGGAGTGTGAATCTTAACACAAATAGTCAGGTGCTAAGGGTTCAATAACATCACCTGTAACTCTTGCAAAGTATGTTCATATGCAGCCATTTTTGCATTATTTAAATATGTTTTTGGCTAATTGCAATGCTCCCTGGACTAACATTTCTCTTCTACGTATCAGACATCTTGTCTCCATCTGCGAAACAATCAATCCCAGTGTTTTACTATTGTTTTGTTTTTGTTTGGGGGTTTTTTTCCCCTAGAAGATCTGGGAGTGGCAACTGAAGATAATGATTCAGGTAGGATATGGTTAAATTATGCCTCATGTATAATATGGTTAAGGGATCATTCATTTATGGTAGGGTTACGGTATGGTTTAGGTTAACCAACTAAAACTGGTTGGTTGAGGTTAAGGAAAAGATTTTGGTCATGGTTATGAATACTGAACTCTAACATGAAATGTGACGTGAACATTGCCAGTGTATGCATATTGTAAATGCAAAATAGTTGCAAGAGTGAAATAAAACATTGCAGTCATCAGAGGACTAAACCCTTCCCCCAGTTCCAACAAACTCAATCCAGTATCCCATACTCTAAGTGCCCTCTTCCCCATCCTGCTAGTAAAACTGCGTTATAGATGATTGCTGCAAACGTGGTGGTGGATTATGAATTATTACACTACTGACACACAGCATTGGGTATTGGTAGCTGGGCTTTTAACTGCCCTCCATTTAGAATTGAGTTCTCATCATGTACTTTCATGGACGATGAGATGTTAAGAGTTCTTGGCCATCAATCAGCCTGGTTATGTAAAAGTGTCAGTAGCTCATCATTGAGACCTTCAGTCAGAGTGGTTATCAGATCTTAGGAGAGTGAGCTACTTCTGCAGTCCCTGAGGTCCCATGTCATCATCTTAATCAGTATTTTAACATTTTTATTGGAGAAGGACTGCATATCATGTTGTCCTGTCCTTTGGCTGTAGAGAATGGCATGGCGAGGAGAACACACGGGGGAGGACATGTGGTATTCCGAGTGTATTCTCTAGGGAATTGTGGAGTCTCTTTTTCTTTCATGTGCGATTCCCGCTCTCTGCCTGAAGAAATATCTGGGTTTTCACCTGGCCCACTTTCAAGGAGTGGAGGAAAGAAGGGCAAGGAAGACTGTCTGCAGGAAAACGACACCAGTTAATTTGCCTGTATAATAATTGAACTGCATCTAATTTGTGATTGCATTAACAGCTGTTAGCATCAGTCCTCTGTGTGTGTGAGTGTCTGCCTACATGTGCTTAATAGGTCTGGGCAGTTATTAGTGGACTGTGATACAGTGTGCATGCCTGTAAATGAACAGAGCGTAATCAGCGACTCAAATTGTACTGGTGCCTACCTCTGTACCCTGCATACACTAAGGACCTCACAGGTGGCGCACACATTTTACGCACACAGTTAAAATCTACTATAGTAATGTTTGAGCACATACTGTGCTGTCATAACTGTGCAGGCAAACACAAAGCACACACACAAGCATACACACAAACAACACAGACAACCATTCAAACCTGCACACAAGCACTCAAACCAAAAGATATAGGAAAATAATGATAAAAGGGTTACTAGAATAGCTCAGGCAGGTTGACCTGGAACTTGACCTGTTCACACAGTGGTCACAGGTATTGCAGCAGCTGGCTCATTATCCCTCATTCCCCTCAATTTATAGCCCTCATTTCAGTTCGGAAGAAGATTTTCCCTACAGTATTTATTTCTCTCATCTTCCCCCGACATTCTTCTAGACCAAAAGAAAACATTATATTGTTTGTGGGTGTAAGTGTAGATGCGTCAGAGGCACAGGGCAAGCATAAGTCAATTGCAACATTTTACGAAAGTCTATTCCTCATCTTGTTGCCAGTTTCTACCTTTAACTGTTGTTTTATCTTTTGTTATGTCCTGAGATGTTTTGTTTGTGAAAACAGTTTCCACCCTGTGGTGGGCGATGCTTCCCCTTTAATGTGGAGCAGTGAAGACAGGAGTGTCGGGGGAAGGGGGAGCTCAGAGGGATGGGGCGAGGCGCGCAAGAAGCTTAGTATGCGCTGCGATGCCCTCCTGCAGCCCACGCGTCTCAACTATGGTGAATTGTGGTGAAATGTAAAAAGACATGGGAAGAACCGGCAGCTCAAAAACAGTTGGTCGTGATGAGATGACACAGCCGCTGGACAGATTATTCAAATGAGGGACGAAGGACAGATATGAAGGAATGGACTCACGATCTCAAGGCACCTGTTAAGACGAGACAAACTGGATAAACATACATGCGTCTGCGCACCAAGAGAATCAGGGTGAATTCCTGCATGCCATTATCTGAAATTATGCTGTAGTCCGACAGATAATGCTATGCTGCTTTTTTTAGTGCATGGAGTCTATTGTGGCAGTCCATGATCCACACAGGGGAGGGCTGCAAATGGCTTGAGCATGTCTGGCACCTGCCACTCCAAACTAACTCACTCGCGCTTGCCAATGAACTACAACATTTCCATTTAGCCTAATGTTTGAAAATCCCAGTGCATGAACTTGGCTGCTTTGTCTCAAATTTAGAATAGTTTTTCACCTGTTAAAAACGCCTGCGTTATTCCATGGAATGGGTTGTGAACATAAACCTCCATTTGTTACTAATGTGCATCATTGGTGTATTCATATGGATATTCCCCATCAGAAAAAAAGATGGTGGAATGAACGTGGATTTTAATTAGAAAATAACATTTTAACGAGCTAAAACACTCAGATAAAAAAACCTTCAGGCGGAATACGGATCTGTTACGGGATCAAACAGGTGATTTCGCTTTAGATGAAATCTTCCGAAGCATGGGTGCTTCCGAGTATAAATAGTGACACCAGCGCCTCCTGCAAGTCTCTGCAGATACCAGGCTAGAGGATTACCTTTGCTGTTGTTGCAGGCGACGGCGTATTGTTCTGAAGTGGGAGCGTCATATTTTGCTGATGCCAGCATTTTAAAGATTTGCTTTAACGAAAATCACTTTATTCCCTCCACAACACCATGGCCCTCTCCCCAGCTTCAACCTGTAGCCTAGCTGTTTCACAACATGTATCTGCTGGTCACTGAGGGGAGGGAGGTAACTCCTGCATCCTCACGCCTTGTCCCCTCTCCCACTCCCACTGCTGCGTTGCTGCAGAGCCGGAGCTTCGGGTGACATATGTCCGGCAGAGGGGAGTTGCTTTGACCGTGGGGGGTAACTTTTGACCAGACACTTCTGCTGGGCCCGTTAGGCATTACCACCAGGAGAGTGCCAGTGCAAATAGGTAGGACTTTTTGATTTTCATTCAGATATTGTTGCTTTTACTACCAAATTACACATCTGTGGCTGTGTGTCTTAAGTAAAATAGTATCCAATATATTACCATACATCTTCACATAGCTTTTGTGCAGAGGTCTATTAAGTTTGAAGGTTATAGTATACAGTTCAAACAGATCTGGCTATGTCAACCACTGGCTGTGACAAACATCCCTAAATATAATTTACCGATAAACTAATTTGATCAGTTAAGTTTTTCTCGGCTTTGAGAGAAGTTTTTGTCACATCACACATACAGAGAGAGGAGAATCGTCTTAGAGATTGTATGGAGCACTCAGCATATAATCAGATTTGTTGTTTGTAATTGCACCCTGTGAGAGCTGATACACTATTACTGGCTAGCATATTGATCCTGCAGTGTGCTCATATGAGAGAGAACTCATAACCTAATACACATAGACATAATGGAGCCAATTTGCTCAAATGGTTCTGCCCCCACCTGCTTGTTATTTTCAACTGCCCTGCCCTTGCCTGTTTGCAGGAAGGTCTTGAAATAACACAGTGTTTCTGGGAATTATTGACAATTTTAGTCAGTGAAAGATAATCTAAAATATATGCCAGTAATGTTCCTGAATATGCATGCTCAATTTTTTAATTAATAAGTCAATTTAAAAGTATGAGTTTTCTTGCTCATGGCATTTATTATTGCAGCCTTTCTCTGCTTTCTGTCCTATCCTCCTGTAGCTCTTCGCAGGCAGATCTGCCTGTACTCGAACCCACAAGCGTGTGGAGCCTTTATCTCCTTGTGGCCCGACGTGGCCCCACCCTGTCTGAAACCTGCAGGTCCCATCTCCTTCCAGCATGACGGTTGCTACCAGCGACCCTGCGGATGAAGCAGCAGCACATCCGTGTCAGCCTCATGATCAGTACGACCCAGAGCCGGATCATGAGTGCTGCGAGAGGGTCGTCATCAACATCTCAGGCTTGCGCTTTGAGACGCAGCTCAAGACCCTCTCCCAGTTTCCAGAGACGCTGCTGGGGGATCCCAAGAAAAGGATGAGGTATTTTGATCCTCTCCGGAACGAGTACTTTTTTGACCGGAATCGGCCCAGTTTTGATGCTATTCTGTATTATTACCAGTCAGGAGGGAGGCTGCGCCGGCCTGTTAACGTGACCCTGGACATTTTTTCTGAGGAGATCCGGTTTTATGAGTTGGGTGAGGAGGCTATGGAAATCTTCAGGGAGGATGAAGGTTTCATAAAGGAAGAGGAGCGGCCTCTGCCAGAGAATGAGTTTCAGAGACAAGTGTGGCTGCTGTTTGAGTATCCAGAGAGCTCAGGTCCTGCTCGCATCATTGCCATCATCTCTGTCATGGTGATTCTTATCTCTATTGTCAGCTTCTGTCTGGAGACATTGCCAATTTTCCGAAATGATGACGTGGAGATTTACAACTCTCCATTCCAGTCAAGGTCCAATGTCACCTCTACCTATGACAGCTCGGATTATTTCACAGATCCTTTCTTTATCGTGGAGACCCTCTGCATCATCTGGTTCTCGTTTGAGTTCCTAGTTAGGTTCTTTGCCTGTCCCAGTAAAGCTGGATTTTTTGGCAACATCATGAACATCATTGATATAGTGGCAATCATCCCCTACTTCATCACCCTGGGCACAGAGCTAGCAGAGAGGCCAGAGGACGGCCAGGCAGGCCAGCAGGCTATGTCTTTGGCTATTCTCCGTGTCATTCGTCTAGTCAGGGTGTTTCGTATCTTTAAACTCTCGCGTCACTCCAAAGGGCTCCAGATCTTGGGACAGACTCTGAAGGCCAGTATGCGTGAGCTGGGCCTCCTCATCTTTTTCCTGTTTATCGGTGTGATCCTCTTCTCCAGTGCTGTCTACTTTGCAGAAGCAGACGAGCCACATTCCCAGTTCAGCAGCATCCCTGAGGCCTTTTGGTGGGCTGTGGTTTCCATGACCACCGTGGGCTACGGAGACATGGTCCCTACAACCATTGGAGGAAAGATTGTGGGGTCTCTCTGCGCAATTGCCGGTGTGCTGACTATTGCCCTCCCTGTACCTGTCATTGTGTCAAACTTCAACTATTTCTACCACAGAGAAACAGAGGGTGAGGAACAGGCACAGTATCTTAATGTCCCAAGTGTGCCTAAAGCCAGCTCAGCTGACGATCTGAAGAAGAGTGGTCGGAGCGGCAGTGGATCCACTCTCAGTAAATCGGACTATGTGGAGATCCAGGAGGCTGATAACCACAGCACTGAGGGCTTAAGAGCAGAGGGCATGAAAACAGGAAACTGCACCCTGGCTAACACTAACTACGTAAACATCACTAAGATGCGTACAGATGTATAATGTGAGCTACTGTAGATGGTTAACCTCAGCTGGGGTCTACAGGGACTGTAATGGAAGGATGAAGGTATGACTCCTTGTATTGACCAACATATGACACCTAGTATGGGAATCCAGAGCAGATGAGTGAGATTAACTTGGAGAAAAGGTCAGTAGAGAGGACCTCATGTTCTCCCACATCTTATGGCGCATATCATAGAAATGCCACCCGTCTTATTTAGGACATTGTCAGTGTCTGCATGGAGTTAGTCTTACCTATGTGACAGTAGTCGTCCTGCTCGCAACAGTAGCCAAATAGTAGCCTAACCAGTAATAATCAAACAGTGTAAAGGGAACACTAGTTTCAACCTTCTTGCTCAAACCGCCGCCGGGAGAAGATGCACGACAACAATAATTTTGATCAGCGTAACCTTTATTTTTAACTGTAACTTAACATATTAACATGTGATTAAAAACAGGCCATACTATCAGCATTCATGAGCAACTTTAACCTGCTGCTCTAACTGCCAAGGTCCTCCTGACTCCGAGAAAAAGATCACAGCTGTTCTGGGGAAAACTGAATTGAGCAACAGAGAGCGAGAGAGAGCAATACTAATACGCTTTTGGCCAAATGGTCATTTGTTGCTTTCCCTGTCAGAGAAAAATCCTGAGTTCACTAGCATTCCTCCCTGGGCCCATACAAGATATTGTCTAGTACAAGATAGTGGCCTCTGTAGAGACCAACAGATAAATGACCGAGCTGTGCTGTAATTCTGAACCACAATAGCACACCACTTTCTTTTTCCTGTCATTTTTCCTTGATGAAGCTCAAGTGGATTTACAGTGTGTACGCTCTCTCAAGACTCTGCCTTTTTTGTTTCCAGCCAATGCAGACTAGCAGGTGGACAGAAGAAATGTCTCTCTAACAGAGTGAATGTCTTGTTTATTTATTGATGTGTGTTCATTTGATTTGTCGTAATGTATGCTTTTTTAATAATATGATGAATGTGTGGGGCTCACTTACATTTTTTATGGTTAAAATACCTGATGTAGAAAGAAAGATAGTGAATATTTTCTCTGTAGCGTTCTGAGTGAGTGCCTATATTTCCATTCTCTTAACTGCACCTTTAATGTACTGTAACAGACAGTGAGAAGTGTTAAGTTTGACACAACTGCCCAGCAAATAAGTTGCTGTTCTTGACTTCATAGCATTCCATGTTTGTAGAAATAGATACAATGGGATTAAGGAGCAAACTAGGGTGAGTTTTTAAGTTTGTTGTTTTTGTCAGAAGCTAATTTTTTATCTATGATGTTTTTCACCATGTCAATTACTTTGTATGTCCAGAATGCACAGAATTGAGCAGGCAATGATTCTTCAAACTTTAAAACACAGTTTAAGGTACGGCCTCAAAGTGAACTAGTTTTATGTATAATTAATGTATGTTTTTTTATGGTATAAACTCAAAAAGTTTATTATTATAGTTTTTCTAAAGGCCCACTGCCAAAGAAAGTCCTCAGTGATCAATTAAAACTAATCTATAACAACTTTAAGGTCCATCTATTGTCACGCCAGCAATGCCAGCTTTGTATTATTCAGTCTTCCTGGATAAGTGGTAAGAAGCAATGTCAGTGTGTAAGTCTACTGTAAGCTTGCTTATAATATCCAGAAGCTTATTAGCAATACAGGTAAGATTGATTGCTTTTACCTAATCAAGCTGATAAATAATTTTTGCCTGTCATGCCTTCTTTCCAATATATTTCTCCCCTTAAACAATAGATTAAAATCAGTAAAGTTAAAACAACATAAATATTTTTTTAATTATTTCACTGTTTTTGTAGCAAGTGTTGCTAGCTCAATTATCAGGTCACCAAAAACAAATGTGCCACCACCTGGCAAACTGTATCTTGTGTTGTAAAAGAAATGAATTTTGTCTCAGTATTTATTTATTTTTTTTGCTTTTTGGTACTCATGCAGCTTAAACAGTCATTCCATTGGTGCATTTTGCCCACATAATGCAGGACCTACTGTAGGCTGTGTGTCCTTCATCAGCTTTTTATCAAACCGATGCTATTCTGCTATTGTAGTGCTGCATGTCCTTTGAACTATTCCTTGTAGCATGAATTAGTATGAATAGTGCTTAAAAAGCAAACTGACATAAATATATTCCTATATCTCTAGAGGTACTGGCGCTATGTGCAATATACTGTATGAAAGACAAGTGTCTTGTTTTAGAAGTATGTGTCATACTTTGCATATTCATCTTCTCGCCATTGCTATCTGAAATATTGTTGAGTCGCAATCCATGTAAAATTTTTGCCCAGAGAGGGTCGTGTGTCCATTTTGTAACCATCGCTAATGTCAGGGGGATTGAGAAAGTAACAGCAGGTTAAACATGAGGAGGAAACAGGGAAGGTTTGAGAGGGTTAGAAAAAACAGCAAGGAGATGCGAGAGTCCAAAGCCACACTGACTCCAGAACAGGGAGAGCTAAACCTATGATCCACAGTTCAGCGTTAGCTAACGTCCCGTTCCCTTCAGCTTTAAAGTCTGCTGCCAGCCCAGTGATGCACAGAGAGCCAAACAGTCAGTCAGACTTTTTGCTCAGCCGAGTGCATCATAATGCTCCAAGGGACTGTCTGAGTGCCCTTGTAGATCTCTGATATATAGGTCCATCACTCTCTGTGTAGTGATGTGTGTGTGTGTGTGTGTGAGTGAGAATGAGAGAGAGACAAGGAGACTGCGAGAGAAATAGAGAGCTCTTAGATGCACACAAGCTGAGCATATAGCTTTTAGAGACAATGTGGCAGCAGTTGTCTAAAACACTGCACTTCCTGACTCCAGGCCAGAACGACTATGGTGCTCTGTATATTATATTCCATCCTAGCACACTGTTTACAGCCTGTGTATATATCCAACACATGCATATAATATGTTAAACAAAGAAAACTGAAAGGAACGTCCTGGTACACTCACTAGAGATGAGATCTACGAGCACGTGTTGACTTCGATTAGCTGCAGTATCAGCCAGGGTCAGTTACTGGGAAATGAAGGGAGGAAAAGTTGGGAAGGAAAAGTGAAAGTAAGATAAACACTGCCCACACCCTCCTTTGCTTTGTATTCTGATGTGTACTTGTATTTTTCTAAACTGTTCTTATGTACTGGAACGCCTATGTGACTTTATGTGGCTTGAAAGCTTCGTCTGTATTGCCGTCTTTTCCACTCTTGTTACCAAGCACACTATTGAAGTGGCACTTCACTCACACATATACACACGCCGGACATTTGAACTCATACAGCCGGTGTACACATGTGTACACACGCTGCCTGTGAATATACACCTTTATGGTCACATCTGCTGTCAGGACAGGCACCCGCGGTTCTATCAAGCTTCAAGACCACAAAGTGAATGGACTTTAACCCACTGCTGGTGGTGAACACACGCAGCCATGTAAACAATGTATCTAAGAGTTACAGCTGCTTTCAATGATGTCTTAAAATGCCTAAAGCTTCAGCTTTAAAATGAGCTTCTGCCATGTACAGATTCCTGTGTAGCAGGGAATCGAAGTGTATGCTTGCTGAATTAATCCAAGAAACTAAACTTGTATAGTAGGGGACTAAGGTTGGAAGTATATTAAGAAATCAAGAAGGAAATATAATTTCTATGAGAACTTTAACTTATTTGTGTCATCAGACACTGTATAATTGAACTGTTTGCTTTTTTTTTCACTATGTTTTTCTATTTGAATGTTATTACTGGCTCACCTTTGAGCATCACAGTGCAGGGGCTGAGGTTTGACTGAAATACACATGCAGGCCTTGGTCAAATAGATTCTGTCTACTGTCTTAATACATATTTACCCCCAGACAACCACCTCCAATTACTCTACTTCCTCTAACTTCTCCAACCAGTCACAAATGTGTGTGTATAAGATTTAGATCATCCTCAGCTTCTTCACTGTAGTGCGGTCTCTACTCATGGTGGTCTATACTCAACTGTCTGTATAAAGCCTGTGTTTTTTCTACCAATGTACGGAAAAAGACTGAACCAAGACGGAAATTGTCCTTTGTTACACACAAAGGAAATATGGATCTGAACGCTTGCCATGCCCTTCACAAGGACTCCCAGTGAATATAAACGGATTAATAGAGAATATCTATAGAGTGATACTTTCATCATTCAAAATACTTGTAAAAATAAAACTATTATGAATATTTATGGTCTTGATGATAATATCAATAATAACATCTTTATGATAACCTCAAGCTACTGTTGTGTCTTTTCCGTGGCAAATGAAAGCAAAAAGACAAATAGATGCAATTCTAATAGTGGATTTAGATCAGTTTGTCTCATAATGATAACCACCAATAACCAGCTGTTTCAACCAGTGATTTTCTATCTATGGTGTTTTGCACCATAACAATATACTTTGTATGTCCAGAATGCACAGAAATGAGCAGAAAATGATTGATCATCAAACTTTAAATCAGTGACTGTTTTCATGAAATCCAACAACTTACTCTAAGTCCTGTGTTAAAACATAGCAAAGTCACTCAAGCATACAGTTTGTAATATATCCAATTCTTCTTTGGTACTCTTAAAGCAAAGCGAATAAAGCCGTGAAAAAGAAAACCTAAAAGATCCATATACAATGTAAACTGATGGGCACTCCAATGTCCATTACTATATTTTATGATATTTAATATTTCAATATTTAGGTATTTGAATCAACGATCGACCCTCGCCTCCTCAATGCTTTTGTCCCGCTTCTCTCAAGTGAATCTTATGCTCTGTGGTGTACTGAGAAAGCGAAGGGGTCTAAATATAAAACCAGCAAGGGTGAAAGTGAGACAGAGAGAGCGAAGAAGAGAGCAAAACGCTCTTGACTCCTGGTTCAACATGGGACGAGTACAAACATTTGCTGTATCATTGCCATTTAATAGAGTTTAACACTTCGTCTAGCACCTGGAAATGTTTGTCTCTCCTCTCATTGTCTTTCCCGTCTGCTCTCATCACTGCTGCTTGAATTTGTTCTCGCTTTCCCGCTCTATTATTTGCCCCTCTCGTATTTCATTTCCCACACAATTTCTCATGTTCATCTCTCTCCATCTCTGCCTCTCCAGCAGCACTAAGCACCAAAGTAATGCACAGTGGGTGATCGGATTCTCCTCTCAGACATATATTAGCAGGAGTTTAATGCTCCCTCTGGCCGCCTCAGTTGGCTGGCTTCCGGTATTTCAGCCAAGGACAGTAGCCAGGCAGCCTTTCAGATAACTGATGGGTATTGATCCATTGATTGCTGTTTGAGTAGCTATGTATTAAACAGGAGCTTCACTCCAGTTCTCTTTAAGCCAGCCAGACAGCCAATATTCCAACTATATCACAGTGGTTTATCAAATCTTACGTGTGTGAGTTTTTTTGTTTTTATTTTGTAGGCAACATTTATCAAATGATTTAAAGTGGCCACAAGAAAATAATAAAATGTACATATTTTATGTTGCATGAGGCTATATCCAATAGACAGAGTGTATGCCTACATGCTGTGAACATTTGCCCATTGCAGTATGAGCTGATTTGTAACCAAATACACAGCCCAGGTAATGGCCTGTCAACTGGAACTTTCTTGATAGCACACCAGGTTCCATAGGGAAACCTGTGTACGTACTGTGTGTACATCTGTGCATTTATGTGTGTGTGTGGAGGAGGGGAATCCCTTTATTCATCACTCCTGTCCCAACAGTAGAAGCCCCCTATATTACCCTCCTCTATTAATAGCACATACAGCAGGTTTCCTTTCTGTTTATAGGGAATACCTCCTGCTTGCTTTACATGTAAATAGGTCAACAGCCAGAGGACTGTTCATATTGCATAGTTGATGGTCGTTATAAGTGTGGATGACCAAGATCTTTTGTCAGATCAGTAGTTTTTGTGGAACACAGAGGAAAAAAAGCTAAATTAATATTATATTTTAAAGAATACTTTGTGCGATGTGTAAAAATATGTTCAAAAGCTATTTGAATAATAGAGGGGGTGGAGTGGGAGTGGGGTTAGACTTTCAGGAGAGGAGGAGGCAGTCGTTTGAGGAAAGAAGAACGAGTGATTTATGGGTTTGGCCTATATTCTGTAGGCTGCTCTCCATTATACACACACCTTTACTTATAGCCAAAACCAACACTGCAGGGGTCTTCAGTATTGTCTTAGCTGATAAGATGCATTTATAGTTTGTAATAACTGTTTACAGTGAGCTGATTTTAATAACTGTGTTTAAGAAGGTGATATCCGCCATTTAAAATTAGTGACACTCATATTTTCAAGTGGCATTAAATCCTTTACTTCATTGTATTTCTACAGTTGACTTGCAGTTAGTCCAGTAGATACAGACACAAATTCATAAACAGATCCATATATGATATATGGAGAAGTAGGCATTCTGTGACGAACCTGGCAGAGACCACAAAGCAAACAACAGCAAGTTCAAAAAGTCCTTACTTTGAAACTCACAGGTGAACCCAATTCACTCTGAGTACAGGCAAAGGTGCAGATGTCAAAAACAGGCAAAAGGTCAAAACACGAAACAAGATCAAACATGAAAGTACGCTGGAAAGCTGGACGAAAAATCAAAGACAATCTGGCAACAAGACAAAGGAAAACCTGAGCTATATATACAGATGGACTAATGAAGAACAGGTGAGTAATTGAACACAGGTGAACCTGATCAACACTGGCAGGAAGTAAACCCAAAACACAATGAGCAAAAGCAGTCCTTCAAAATAAAACCAGAAATAGCAAAAAGGAACTGACAAGTATGACACATTCCCTATAAATGGAAAAGAAACCTACTGCTTTTAATATTTTCAGCCATGCTGTTTCTTTAGTGTACTCCATTCATCTTTATCTCAGTCAGCAACAACACTAAGCATGTGTAAGCTAAACAAACACAAGGCAGAGAGTAACATGTTGAGAGGCATAACAAGCTAATCTACATAGCCTAGCCTACCAAGCACTGTGGTGACCTTTAGAGAAATAATTATGCATGATAAAATAAAGGAGTAAAGGAATACACAATGTGACCCATGCACCCTTTTTAGCATAAACATTGCTGCATAATAAGAGGCAACCAGCTGTGTCTAAAGTACAGAGACGCAGTTACACTTGAGACAACCTCTATGCAGGCTGCAGGGGGAAAAAAATCTATTTTACCTACACGTGGGTATCAATCAAAACAGTGAGCAAAGACAGCTTTTAGCTTATACCTTTTTAAAAAATTAAAGGTTTAGCAGTCCTGTAAAACTCAGTGTATGTGTGCGTGGTCTGAAACAGCATGATGCCTGCTAACCCTGCTGCTTTCATTAATAACCTGAAGAGGTGAAACTGTGGGACACACATACATCAGGATTTTGTAACTCAACACTAGTTTCGAGACATTTCAACTGAGTTAAACCTAAGAACATCAGTCAGCGGCATGTGGATTTCTAGATGAGTAGACAAGAGGAATGAATGAAGGGCTTCCTTTAAAATGTACCTGCCGTGCTAAGTTTGTGATTCACTTTTTTTTTTTTTGTCTTTATGGACCACATGAATTCACCTAGTGACTCACGCATAAACATTCATTCCCTTTCGGTTATCTGCTCCCAGCATCCATGAGGAGGCATGCACATGTCTGTGTATACTAAACTTGGATCCTTTACGCTCTCTTTGTGCATTACTGGTGAACTGGGGTACAATAAGTACAATAATAGTCACCACAGTGGGGAAAAAATTATACCCACTTCCTCTCTGTACCTCCACCCACTCATTGCTCACAGACATGATATGGGGGGCTTAAAATATCCCACCCATATAAATAATTCATAAACTCAAAAACCATGTCCTGCAATCCCTCCTGATCTCCATTTTGCTTTGACGCTTCCTCCTCGTTCTTTGGTCCCTTTTGGTATTGTCTGTCTTTCTCCAGGTGTGTTTTTACTTTTTTATCTCGCAGGTTCAAGTTTGCTTTATTGTATGAATTATTTTCCACCTGCCTTTCCTCATAGAAGAATGCTGTAAAACATATATTTGCAGACAGACCCACTGGACACACACACACATTAATCAGCTCTTTGTTTTTGTTCTTCATACCTCTTAGTGTATCGATCAAGTATGCATGAGAAGTGGATTACATAATGTGGTGGATGATTGGAGAGCATTAGCAGTCGATGGTTACTTAGCTTAAGTAATTGTATCTCAGACTCAAGGGTTCATGTACTCTCCCTCCATCTGTCTGGTCCCCTGTGACACCCAAAATGAATACAGCTCTTTTTTTCATTATAGCGTCCTTTAATGGGTCACAAACCGGTAAGAAAATCTGTGATATGGATGGAGAGTAACCCAGACTTTTCACCTTCCACCTGCTTCATTGCTCACCACTTATTGCCACTTAGCAAGGAAGTGGAGGCTTGAAACTCAACCAATCAAGGATGAAGCTTGATAGAGATGTCAGTAGGTACTGGATTAAGGCAAAATATGATGAACAAGTAGGATTTTGTATTCTCCTGACAATAATTAAAAATATTAGCCAAAATCAAACCCAGAAGACATAAAGCACCAAAGAAAAAACTGCAAATCTAATTTAACAGACTTCAACATCTACCCGCTATTCTTTCTTTTCCCCCTTGTCCCCTTGTCTTTGTAGTTTCCTATAGCTACTGTGTTTGGCCTATTTTTGTGACTCTACTAGGAAAACAGAGCAGAAACAGAGTGTTGGCAGTAACTGCTTTGGGAGAAGTAGGAAAAACACATGTGTGAGTGAGAGAAGAGCATGAGATCAGGCCTGAAGAAGATAGCACTACTCATGAATATGGATTGAGATGGTGGAAACATACATGAACAGTGAGCATTATCCAGATGTGTGAGGCTGTGCACCCTGCAAAGCTGACTGGGAGATACATGTCGTGGAGTATGTCTGATCTATGAATAATGACTTGAAAAATCAAGACGACACGTCTAAATAAATTTTAGGGTATAGCCCCAATATTTATGGATTTAAAAGTTAACTGTACTTGAGACTGAAATATACATAAGAGAACATTAAAAACAGGAAAAAGATATTTGATGCTTAATGAGCAGTGGCAAAAATAGAAAAATAAATATGTAACCTGCTCTCTTCATTTCAGATTTGAACAATTTTGATAAATTCTGAGAGTAAACTCCGAAGATGTATGTCCAAAACACAGAGCATCAGTGCAAATTCGTCTGGACAAAATTATACAGTCAACCAGTGTTTCAAACTAGTGCATCCTTAACTGACAGTCCAAAACTGACTTCAGACAGGTCACATTTAAAAATAAATGCAAATGCAAACAAATAAATGCAAACAGTCACGTGAACAAAATCAAATCCAACCAAAAACGTACCTTTGAGAACTAAGGTCTCCAGACCAAAGTGTTTGTGTGCCAAAGTGCAGTTCCACCAGAAGGCTGCAGAGGGAAGCCTATCCATACTGTGCACTTCTCCCCATGTGACTCTGGGCCAATCCATGCTCGGCCAGTTAGGAACCAGACAGTGGCATCTCCTCCCTAACCTGAGGCTGCATGCGTGTGTCAGACACATCCATTTAAACAGTGACAATGGGAGATTAACATGGCAGTAAGCAATGCAGTGACTCAATCTTATTCAACCATGAGGAGTTTACCATTTTGACTTGCATGGCCCATAAGAAATGCAATACAGGTACTTAGGCTACTAATGGGTATGCAAAAAATAACAAAGTGGTGTCGGTGCAATTGTTGAAAGTAAAATGCCTATATGGAATGAAGACTAGAAAGTATTAAAGGATATGTTAATGTTTATTTTTCAAGCCCATCTTAAAACAGCACTCACATGCCTGTATGTACATTGAAAGAGTTATTGGTTGATATAGACTGGGGAAAGATCTTTTCTTAAAGCAATTTCAATGTAAGTGATCTCCCCCATCACAAAATCCTCAATCCTCATTCTGTACAGTTCAGCAGTCAAATCAAGTGGGTATCTACAGTCTTTTGAAGGGGAACTACTGATTTTACACATAGAAGATACTACTGCATATGTAAAAAAAAAAAAAAAAAAAAAATTTAAGTTTGAGGCCCATAAAGCCTTTTGTGGCTCCAGAGGGAGCTTCACAAAGTCTGATAAATTGCCTCAAGTGATGTATTTTGGGGCTGAAGACTACAAGTTTGAAAATGAGAAAAAATCTGGGAGTGTGGAGTTAGAATGAAGTTAGCTTACCAGATGTCTGTGACCCGCTCCTCATCTCTGCTCGAGACTATCGGCGGTCAAGTTGCATTGTGGGAAATGTAGGCAACAGGTTTTGACGGGGAAGAAAAATGTGCGCAAAGAGGGAAGTTCATACTAAAAAGACTGTAATTTGACAGAGGTCAATTTGATTTGTCTAAATCAGACTGCTGAAGTCTGATTATCTTCTAATAAATAAAATGTGGACAGAAGGAACCATTACAGCGACCAAAATGCTTTCATTTTACACATGAGCATGTCAGTATCGTTTTATGATAGACTTGAACCAATTTAAAGACATTCTGTTAGAAATAGAATGATCCTTGCTTCAGCATCGTGATATTAGAAATGAGAAGAGAAAGTTATCATAAGTGGCGGTGGTCAAGAGAGCATAAGGCAGCCTGAGGTTGGGAAACAACCTTTTATAATCGTCTCTCTCTAGCGCTCTCTCTCTCTCTCTCTCTCTCTCTCTCTCTCTCCTTCTCGAGATAAAGCGACACATGCTTTGGTTGGAGGACGAAGAAAAACAGGGATTTTGCAAGCGGGGAATTGGCCAAATTAAACGTAATCATGCTGTTGTTATATCACTCCCACATCTGGCCCCAGGGTGATTGGCCAGGTCACCTCCGCCGTGCCTGCTGTCTGCGCGGTCAGTCCGGGGGTGACAGGACTCGCGCTGTGGTCAGTCGATCCAGTGCGCGCTAACCATGCCTCCGGCACCGCCCGGAGCACCAAACTTTCACCAACAACGCCCGGAAGTTTGTAGGATCTTGACGGCACTGAAGGTAGGCCCTTGAACAGTCTGTTACAATTTCACAATTTAATTCAACCAGTTGTTGCACAGTCGCGCTGCACGAGCTCCTGTCTGTCGGCGGAGCAACAGAGAAATCACAGCTTACTTCTTTTACTTACCTCTTGTAACTGACTTCGTTTCTAAATAAAAGGGGGAAATGAAAACTTCACATTTATGCAAACAGAATAGAGGGAAAGTGTGCATGGCTTATTCCTGAGATCGAGGCAAATTCGTCCATAAATCTTGACAAATCACATTATATTTTTCCTCATTAATTTAAGTGTAGCCTATAAAACGTTGGATTTGCTGAAAAAAATCAAAACACATTTCTCAATAGGGTATTTGTTATGTACATCATTGCCTAAACCACAGCTTGTACTAGGAACTTAGTAGCTTGTACTTAACCCACATGACTTCAGGACTCTTCTCAAGCATCATTTTATATGATGTTGTGTTACTTTTCCCCTTTTCCATCTCAGTTGTTTTCAAAGATGTTCAGGACTGAGGAAAAAGCCAGCACATCAGCTTGATTTTTCTTAGATTGAAAACTAGCTTGGCAAGTGTATGAAATGGAAACCCACAGGTAAAGAGAGCCACTTACTTACTTCCTGCCTCTGGCCAAATGAGATAATGTGCCTCTGCAGAGTTCTGTGCTTGTGCTCCTATGCATGTCAAAAACGCCGAAATATAGACATCCCACACTGGAATAATTCAACCACAGTTTGATTTAAGATTTTGTGCAATGTATTCACCTAATCTGAATTGAGATTCCTTGAATAGTTCAGTTCATTCACTCCCTCATTTTTCCCAGAACCCCTCAAAACTCCACTGGCCCTCCATCCTCCTCCACCCACTTGTCATGCACGCGCACACACTCCATTTTGTGATCCAACGCCTGTATAACACACCAGGTGGAGCAAAGTTTGTTTAAGGACTAAGAAATCTTTTGTGGCAAAGGGGTCTTTCTTGGTGGTGAGACCTGGTAGAAAGTTTCTTAAAATACAGTAAGTGTGTATACAAATAATGTTTTCCTTTAAAATATGGTCTATTTTTGCAAATGATAGTTTCGTACCTTGTCATGGTCACCAATCGAAAGCGATAATTTAACCTATTGGCTTGTTAAACACCATCAGTGGTTATATTTTCATAAACTGGTATACATACATCAGTAGACTTGTTGCTATGAGTCTGTCCAAGCTAATAAGCTGTTACTGAGAGAGAGAGAAAAGAAATCTTTAGGGATCACTAGTGGTACAGTATGTGTCATATGGTTATTTTATAAGCAGATGTGGAGATTCACTCAATACAGTGCATGGTGTATTTTGGCATCTGTGTGTGTGTGTGTGTGTGTGTGTGTGTGTGTGTGTGTGGATGTTGTGCACGTGCATTAGTTGTTTGTATGCCACCTGAGATTAGTGATGTGTAATAGAGAGTCAGACCAGATGGCCATATTTTCCTCGTCTGGATCTGGATCACAAAAAAAAAGGCTTCTAAAAAAATAACATAATATTCCTGTAAATGAGACAGGCTTAATCCCTACTGTGGAGGAGGAATGCCAGGGTGGGATGGGGGCGGGTGGAGGAGGAGGGTAGAAGGTGGGAGGGATGAGAGTGTGTCTGTTTCACTGCTTTTTAGGTCAAATGAAATGATAATATTTAACCTTTTTGGGTGTGCTTTGTGAGAAAATAACCTTCTTATCGCAATGGGGAGGGATAACAACACTTGTTCCCTGTTCAGTTAACCTTGTTTCAGGAATTATGAGAATCAATATCTTGATGGGCAGATCACTCACAATGACATAAAGACTTTTTAAAGGCCCTGAAAACGTATTTTCTCAACCAGCTTATTACCACGAGTAATGGGGTCCTACATGAACACAACTTTTCTGACAAAGTCAAAACAGTTTTGGTCATTTCACATTAAAGATTCTTGTGTTTCCTTTTTCCTCTGTGCTCTTCTCACTGGTTTTAATTGGGCAGGGCTAATTTGGTAAAAGGTGATGTCACATACTTCCGACACCATGATAAGCTATCTGCAGCTTGAGAATAGGAGCCCAGACACTAAGCAGATAGTATTTAAAATATATGTTTACTAACACATTGTCTATTTAATCATATGTCTATTCAATTTAACCCTAACCTAAAAAAACTACTAAATCAGTCTGAACATTGGTTAAATAGATAGGATGCAATAAATAGAGACATATGGCAAATCAAAATAATCGTGGCTTATTTTTCAGTATATGACTTGATGTGCTATACATGTGATCCTACCTTTATCATGACGAGAGACTTGTCGCATGTACTGTTTATGTAGAACTATGCTTTGTTAATGGCTGGCTTCTGGCTAGGTTTCTGCGCATGTGTGGTGGGTGTGTAACAGTTTCATCCCGAGTGCAGACAGTACCTGTACTGTCCTCAATTACTGTGCCAGTAACAAAACTTGACTTGACTGACTTGTCTTTCTTTTCTTTTCTTTTTTTCACCCAAACACACCAACTAGCACTGTTCACTGTTTGAAGCAATGTAACTGTATTGCAGTTGACTTATATACAGCAAATGGCTTTGTATCTCGGACATAATATGTATTTTTGTATTTTTCTGAAACCAGAACAATGGTGCTGTTAGCACCATTAGATGTTTATGTTAATTTATGTTAACTTAGTTGCTTAGTGTTGATTGAGAGGCAGTTACAGTAGATCAGAAATAGTTAATGCCGTATTTTGGGAACAGATCCTTTGCTCCAGGTAGGCTGGGGATTTTTTTGCAATGCAAGTGAGTAGCACATATACCACAATAAAACAGCCCTAAATCTTCTTAATCTGTTGATTTATTCCTCTGATTGAATGAATGACAGTCAGTAGTCTTTACCTGTTGATAAGCCGGTATAATTGCCTCCAGTTTTGTCAATGTCTAAAGTAGGCCTACTATGTGCTGTTTTTAGATGCTCTACAGGAAGTTTTTAATTTATTAGGAAGTGGATTTGGCTGTACATTGCTCGTGCTGTTGTTGCTGTTTTTGTGTCTGTATGTTTGTGTGTGTCTTGTCAAAAGGCCAAGGGAGGATTTTGGTCCCAGCTGCTGTGCACTGGGACTTGGCCTGGAGCCTGCAGACACACCCATGTGTGCATCAGCAGCATACATCTTATGAATGCCTCGCGGAGACTGCACGTTACCATGGGTAACATGGGCAAAAATAACATTAAGATGTTTTCTAGCACTTTGTCAAGATATCTCATTTCAGCCCTCTTTAATTCAGAGTGATGTGCATGTGTCATTCGAAATGATGTATTGGTGAACAGTTTTAACTTCCACTCCCTGAATTCTTGGTGTTTATCACTCTGGGCTGGGCTGTGGATAATAATCAAGCTACAGTTTAATTTGGAATAATCTTTGTTAATCCATGACAACACAGCAAGACACACAATAAAAGCCACCTATCTTTCATCTCTTGGTGTTCACATCACGCTCACATTTATACTCACAACTGTCCCCCAGCAGCAGCATTTGGAGATAAAATTACCGTGAGGCAAGGGGGCTATGAATGGGCAGGTTAAATGTTACACATTTACCATATCAGGAGCATTAAAAGTTATAATTAAATAACTACTGTGAGTGACAATGATACAGTTTAACCCTGCAGTTTAACAGTCCAAATTAACTGCCACACACTTAAGTTCATTGAGAGAGGGTCCTTTTTGGATCTATTTTTAGCTCCATTAATGAGAGGCAGCGTTTGGCTCCGGTTATGTGAACTGCATTAGCAAATGGATGTTTGTAATTCATATTTCAGTAAGTGATTTAAAAGCTCAAGAGAGGGGGATAAGGTTATGATATTCTAAAAATCTGTTATTTGGATAATAGATGTTTGATGATTAAAAATATACTCTCAATTACCATCTGTGCTACTAAATGTGTATAATAGGCTTGATGGTGTTGAATAGGAATGACTGACTTTGTGTGCATACAGGTCTGTTTGTCAGTGTGTGTCTTTGTGTATCTACATACCACAAACATTTGCACTGTAATGTATGGGTGCAAACATATTTAGTTTACTATCATATATGATGAAGCAAATAATCAATTCATTACTTTTAAGAAGCTGGAACCAGGGAATGTTTGCTAGTTTTGCTTGAAAAATGACTAAAATGATGATCTATTATCAAAATAGCTGCCTGTTAATTTTCTGTTGACCAACTAATCAATTCATCGACTTCTCGTTGCAGCTTTCATTTTCTGTTGACCCTTGACTTCAACATTTCCCTAATGTTAACCACGTGGTTTTAGTGGGTAATTTTGGTATTTTTAAAGATGGGCCCTATTTTTGAAAATTTTTGGGGTCTAAATGACTTATAGGTACAAAAAGTTTTGGAATTGGTCCAGTAGATCGTCTCTGCCAACAGCCGCAAAACAGGCTGCAATGGCTGCAACGTAATTCTTGTGTTCAACTGCACCCGTCAAAGTATGTCCACTAAAAGTGCTTGTTTTTGCCACTGACAGGCTCAGATTATTTTAAGTGTCTGACGACATAATGGAAAGGATCCCTACAGATATAGACCTTTTTGTTGAAGAGTAAGGTGCTTTTTGTTTAACTAGAAACACTTTTGTCAGTGCAACAACTCACCTCTCGCGAGATTTCAGAGCGAGACTTCTCCTTGAGTGAGAATTCTGTTATAAAATATATAAAAATAGGGCCCGGGTTTAAAAATACCGCCAGAAATGACCCTTTAACCTTAACCAGGCTTTGAATATATTTTAGTTTCCATGCAAGGATTTTAAGGACGTAGCAGTTGGAAGGTGTTAACAGTGACCATTTTGCTCGTTCAATCTGCACGTTCTGTCTGATACATTAAAAAAAAAAGTGACTCAAGCAGCATTATTTCCCCCGTGTGTATGTATGTGTGTGGGTGTGTGTTACTTTTTGTGTTTGTGTGCCTATCTGTGATGGCTCGCTAGTATCTGTGTTGATCTGGCGGAAGAGATCCCTCGGCTTATAGCACTGAGCTGCCCAGCCTGTATTAATCTGTTTAATAGGGCAAAAGCTCCCATCCAAAAATACCAGCTCTGCCAACCAATGCCCTCACACAGCCAGAAACCCCACATCGCAGGAGCATAACAAAGGGTCCAACGTACAAGGTCAATTATACTGTATTTACTGTAAATTGAAGTGAGATTGCGGCCCATAGTAGTTCTTTACACAGAGTGAAAAGTTAATCATAATGCCATATACACTTGTGTGAGTGCACTTAACAGATACACCAACTGTGCTCAGCGGCAAACATCTGGCACACTGCAGATTTATTCTTGTGATAATGAATATTATTCAGTAAAGTTTGTTGGAATTGGGACTTCCGTTTGTTATGAGTTCAGTGCACAGTCATTTAAAGGAGATGATTTTAGGTTAGTTTATTGTTGTTGTTTTTTTAAGCAGGAAGGATTTACAATTAAATCGAGTGATCAGCTGCATGTGAACGCTCACTTGAAACTTTAATGAAACCTCTGAAGCCTCAAGCCTGAGTGGAATTACTTAGGACACACATACACACGCACAAAGACAAAAACACACGTAAAAACCCATAAAAACCTTCTAGCGAATCTCATAGCTGAAAGTTTGGAGGATATAATGGCTGTAATAAACTGTATATGTCACAAGTTTGACCTCTGTAGCTTTTAAACCTTTTTTGCTTTATAAGGTCTGCAGTCGTGTTCCTCTTCAGTCGACAAAGAGCTTTAAAGTCAACTAACAAAATGTATTGTCTCTTAATGGGAAGGGGGTATAAATGTGATTTATATCAGCTCAGTTGGAGACAGTGTGTGCGTCTGTATATGTGTGTTTTGTGTGCATGAGTGTGTGTTTGTACAAGAGTGCAGAAGTAGATCAGGCTTCACACTATGGTACTGTACTGAATGGTGATGTAAATTATAATGGGATGCCTTTAATTTGTTGCACTATGTCGAAATTAATTTATATTGTTATGTGGAAACACTGCATGTTGAGACAGTGACAGTGGTGTTACAGTGGTTTAAATAGCAAATCGTTTGTTTGATTAATCAAAGCAGAAAAGGTTCATTTTTAGTGTACAATGTTTTGATTTGTAAGGTAAACATTAGACATACACATGCATTTCTTGCTGACCAGCTAGCAAAGGATTGGCTAGTAGTTAAGCTAGATCTGCCTGATTCGGAACATTTGCTCATGTTTACACACATGTGGTAAAGTCACAGCAGTTAGTTCACTAAAATGTACAGTAGCTCAGCACAGCATGCAATACCATACTACTGATGCAGATTCCCATATTGTCCCACACAGTTTTTTTTCTACCAGCTGTGTGCAGTGATTGCCTGTGTTTGTGTGCATTAGAGCATGACATGTAGCAAGAGTTGTTATCTCATAGGTTTCTCCCACTATGACTCCCCCAGCGTATTAATAGCATGGCAAGAATAGTCGGAGCACCATGGGTTGGCGTGGGCCCCATATAACACCTCTGTTTTACGCTGCCCTAACACGAGTCAAGGTCGCACTGCCTCCTTAGAAGCATTTTGTCCTCACTGCTACAGAGCACAGCTGCTAGTGTCTGGCAGAGTCTTTTTCCATGCATATGTGTTACTGTCATTACAGTAAGAAGAGTTTGGGCTTTTAGTGTTTAAGCATCCACCCACTTTATCTACTGCATATGCAATCCAGATGAAAACGACAGTATTTTTGCCAATATGTATCCTGTAATTAATGAACAAATGTACAGTATGCATGAGTCATGGAATATTGAAAGAGTTGACCATGTGTTTTCTATCGATGCATAACATCTGGATTAATTTTATATCAAGGCTACATTTATTACATTGTTTTTGTGTATTTTTTTCTTTTGTTGGCTTGAGCATTCACAGGTATGTGACACATGCGGTCATCCATTAACACAGACATACATGGTCAAACATTTTAATAGAGTATCACAATATAATACCATGATTTTAAAGAGATTGCGACAGGAATAACATTAAGAAAGCCCTACAGCAGGAAATATAAATTAGCGAGTGTGGATGTGTTATTCATTTAATTAACCTCACAATGACACAAATAATAATGGGAATAGAACAAGACATGTTGATTAAACAGCGTTGACAAGACTCAACACAGTAGTTGTTCACACGTGCTCTAGGGATTATGAGAGTGGCAGCTTCCTTACATGCCTGTGTGTACAAATTAGTTTTACAGCGTGAGAACAGGAAGGTATGGTCGGATGTGTCTGAGTGTAGCTCCGTGGAATTTGACATAAGGTCATCTGTGACATTTGCGGTTGCCAAAAAATACTTAGGGGGCTCCGTATGAGGTTCAGTTTTCCTTTTTTTTTTTCCCACTCCAGTGATGGAAGATACTGGACATTAATTTGGACTGAACTGCATTAAAAATGCATGTTCCCAAGGTGTTCCGTTTAGAAGGAGCTTATAGTTAAAGAAAGAGTTGAAGGAGGTGATAATATCGGAGCTCTGATGAGTTGAAAGTGAAGGGTGAAAAGCTCTGTGGGGTGATGAAGGGAGCTTTGGTTCCTCTGCCCACGTCACTCTCTCATCATTCTGTTCTCCCCGCCATGTTGAACATGTTAATGGAGTTGTTAAACATCAATTATTTATTGTGATACTGTAAATAAGTCAGATATACTGCCTCTGTGTGTGTGTGTGTGTGTGTGTGTGTGTGTAGGGTGAGTGAGTCAAGCATAGAGAGATCTGAGGATCTAATCACCCCGTTCCAGTCTAGAGGGCCTTGAACACATCACTCAGATCACTGAGAGATGGCTTATGGCACACATGGCCAGACACACCCACACACACACGCACAACACAGACACAGACACACACTTGCATACAAAATTTTAAAAATATCAGTGAAGCAATATTTAACAGCAGACATTTTTCCAACTGCTTTTCTTTGTTTTTTCTGTGGCCTGTGTGCATGCTTGTTTGCATGTGTTCGTGTGTGTACATGTGTGCGCACATGGCCTTTGCCCCAGCTCTAGTTTCAACTCCAGCATAAGGTTACCCAATGTAGTCTGTGAAAGATTAGTCAGTCTGATGCCAGTTGAGGAGGTAGCAGAAAGCTGCAGCAGTGGAAGAATTTGCGCAGGACCCTTGGTCTGTAGACTTCTTGCTAAGGAAGGTAAGGTGTGTGTTGCTTGTTTGTTACTCTGTCTGTATGAGCTAGTCTGGGCAGTTTATACTGAAGTTCCCTTTTTCCTTCTTTCTTCCTTTAACAGAGAGCGAGTCCAGGGAGAAGATTTTGCATTGCAGCTTTTGAAATTCAATTCCTAACCCAGAGACCACATTTCACTTGAGTCAGACTTCACAGAAAAGCGGAATCTAAAAGCTAAACATATCACTCTCAACAGATCTTGGTCAACAGACTGTAATTAAAGGTAAATAACTGAATCAGTGTGACCATATTATCTGTTTTGGGAACCATTTGTCTTTTTGGAGAGTCAGAGTAGTACAATATAATACAATACAAACAACTTTATTAATCCCACTTGGGGCAATTTGTTTGGAGCAGCTTGCTGTACACAATAACATACAAAGTTAGTTTTAGAAGCAGGTAAAACATAATGACGCCCTGATGGCAATAGAGAAAATTCACTTGCAAGAACATGTCCAGAAGAAGCCAAAATACTTGAAAGCTTTCTGGAGGATTTGTTGGATCTGTATTCAGATCGCATTGTTTCACTCTGGTAATCTTAGAACAGATTTTAACAAACTTTAGAAAGCAGATATTTAAGAGTCGGCAGTTCTTTCTTTTTATTAGTGGAAGAACTTTTGAAACTGGTCAAGCAGAGCAATATTATTGGCTAATTTCCAGTTATTGTTCTAAGAGCAAGTGCTTTGTCAGTGTACACTGGTTTGCAGCTTCTATTTTAGGATCACAAGAAAGTTCTGGTTGCTCAAAGGGTCAAATGACGTTGATCTGGTCATGTGGTTTAAGAGGAGAGGAGTGGAGAGGAGGGTCTGATTTGTTTTATCATTTTACTTTTTTATGGCTTTCATCATGTAATTTTATCATCTGTGCAAGTGTTGCAATCCTACTGAGTCTGTTTCCAACTTCTTCTCATTGGACATCTTTACCAGTTGTGAATTAACCTTCTTCCTTCAGTTTTTGTTTCTTTTAGCCCTCGTCGTCATCTGTGTCTTCTGCTCCTGATAATCCACCCCTCTTTCCTTGTCATGGCTGCTCTCTCATCATCCTGTCTATCCATCCACCCACCTATCAACTCCCATTCTCTCTCATTGTCACTTTCCTTCTTTTGCATTCTGTCCTCATCCCACCCAGTCCTTCCACCCACATCCGTCTTCCCGACAATTTTCATGTCATCCTCCTTATTCATTCAGCTGGCCCATCTCTCTCTCTCTCTGTCTCTCTGTCTCTCTGTCTCTCTCTCTTTCTCTGTCTGTCTCTCTCTCTCTCTCTCTCCCAGCTGTATTGGTATCACTGCTATTGGTTTTAGACAGTGCCTCATCTCTGGAGTCTTTAATTAAACATCTACAGGCGTCAGCACTCGGACATACACGCACACACATGTACAGTATAAGCACATTGCACATTCAAACAAATGCATTCACACTAATGCATGCACTCATCAGAGAGAAGAGGGATCTTTATGCTGATGAAAAGTAACACAAGCTCGGGTAAACTTGAATGCAGATACAGATGACACAATAGGAGCAGAGTGGATTTCTAGAAGTTTTGTGGTACGGTGCAGTTTAAATGTGAGCGCTGGTGTCTGGAGGAAGCCTGGCCCATGCTATCACTGTGCAGCCAGTTAATTATGCACTAATGTATGCACAGCCCCAGTTACCCTGCACTATCCTCTCCTTCTACAGCCTGCATTGGGGTCATTACAAGGTGTGTGCCTTGATTCCCCTGAGCAGGTGTTGTGTTTGTGATTATGTTTATGTGTGAGGAAGAGAAATAATGTATGTGCACATGTATGCCAGTGATTGTATGAACTAGTTAATGATAGATATTGTGTATGTAGTAGATTAGGAGTTGAAAGACCTTGTTTCATAGGAAATATCATACGTTTATGCCAACAATTTGACAAAGTGATTTGAACGGTCAGAGATATTTTAATTCAATCAGTTAGCTGCACTCACGTCCAAATACTTAGTTACTGTTTTTGTTTTATGTTGGTTGTTTTCCTTTTTCACAGTTACATGACTCATCACAGTTCCTCCACAAAAAGACTGTGGAAAGAAGTAGCAAGGAATTTTCCACTTGCTTTCAAAAAGAGTAAAATCTTCTCCTGCTACTGTAACAATCTCTTCTTTCCATCTTCTAGCTGCCTTGCCCTTTTCCTCCTTTTTCTTCCCTCATCTTTTTCTCTTTCTCTCTCCCTCGTCTTTCTCTCGCTGCTGGTTTCCCAGAGAGATGGGTATCTAAGAAACAAGGGGTCATGATAGAACATGTGCTTTCCGACGTCATATTCTTGTCACCTGATGACAATTAATACAAAACAAACCCTTAACAATTGACAGAAACACACTGAGTCTCTTTCTCTCTGTGTCTCTCACTCTGCAGGTGTTGAAGGGAATAAAGAATAGAGGGGGCTTCCAATTTGTCCTGTTACTGTAAGTGCTGCTGAAGACCCTGGTACTCTGCTGCTGATTCTGGTGACTGAGTCTACCATCTTTCCATCTGTGTGTGTGATTGTCTTATCCTGGGGTCCCAAGGCTTTGCACTGGCTGAACCGCAGCCATGGAGGTGGCCCTGGTAGACTTTGAGAGCCTGGATGACCTTGACGGCAGCCTTGAGGATGAGGTGGACACCTATGCTGATGAAACCACAGCTCTCACGGTGGACATGCCCCCAGAGCACAACAGCCCAGGCTGTTTTTTAACAGCTGAGGGGCTTTTACAAGCCCCTCAGTTGTCCTCTACGCCCTCCCATCACAGCCCTGTGCCCTCCTGCATGTGGGAATCCACCTCATCTTCGCCCATTCCACAGACACAGACACTAGGAGTACCCCAGTCCCCAACCATGCCAACTCCGAGCAGACAAGGACGCAGTAGCTGCGCTAGTATGATCTCCAACTGGAAATTGCTGCTAAGCAGTGAGGGCACTAAGGAGAGTGAGACGATCTTCAGCCGGCTTGCTAAGGAGTGCTGCGAGGATCTGTTTGTAGATAAACGAGGGCTGGATGATGGAGACCAGAAAGTCATCATCAACATTGCCGGTCTTCGTTTTGAGACACAGCTCAAAACTTTGGACCAGTTTCCTGAGACGCTGCTAGGAGATCCTTTGAAGAGGATGGACTACTTTGATCCAATGAGGAACGAGTACTTCTTTGATCGGAACCGACCCAGCTTTGACGGAATCTTGTATTACTACCAGTCAGGGGGTAAGATCAGACGTCCAGCTAACGTTCCCCTGGATGTGTTTGCGGATGAAATTCAGTTCTATGAGCTTGGAAATGAGGCCATGGTGCAGTTCAGAGAAGATGAAGGATTCATAAAGGATGTTGAGATCCCTCTACCTGATAATGATATATACAGGCAATTCTGGCTGCTGTTTGAGTACCCAGAGAGCTCAAACGCAGCCCGAGGTGTAGCATTGGTGTCTGTTTTTGTTATTGTCATATCCATCATTATTTTCTGCATGGAGACGCTGCCAGAATTCAGAGATGACACTGACCCAATTGTGCCCACAGCGCTACAGCCTTTCAACCAATCTAGAATTTACACTTCTGTGGCTCCGTCTGGTGTAAAGCCCACAACTTTCTCTGATCCTTTCTTCATCATTGAGACTGCCTGCATTGCTTGGTTCTTCTTTGAGCTGTGTGTAAGATTTATGGTCTGTCCTAGCAAAAAGGATTTTTTCCATAACCTCATGAACATCATTGACATTATATCCATCATCCCTTATTTTGTTACTGTGGTTACAGAATTGTTCACGACGCCACAAGAGAGCTCAGGACAGAATATGTCTTTGGCCATTCTGCGTATTATCCGTCTGGTCAGGGTGTTTCGTATATTCAAACTCTCACGTCACTCCAAGGGGCTGCAGATCCTGGGACAGACTCTGAAGGCCAGTATGCGTGAGCTTGGCTTGCTCATCTTCTTCCTCTTCATCGGAGTCATCCTCTTTTCCAGTGCTATCTACTTTGCTGAGGTAGATGAGCCTAACACCCAGTTTGTCAGCATACCTGATGGCTTCTGGTGGGCAGTGGTTACCATGACCACTGTAGGCTACGGGGACATGTGTCCCATTACCTTGGGGGGTAAAATGGTGGGCACCTTGTGTGCCATCGCAGGTGTGCTGACCATTGCTTTGCCTGTTCCCGTCATCGTTTCCAACTTCAACTACTTCTACCACAGAGAGACGGAAGCAGATGACAAGTTGCCCTTGGCAGATGTTGCTGAACAAGCCGTGAAGACTGAGACAGGTACCACACAGGGTAGCAACCCTTCGCTCAATAAAGCCAATGGCATCTGGCAGAGTGACAAAGTGAAATAACTGTAGAAGGACACAATGGACAAAGGACGAGAGACTTTGCAACAAAGCAGGAAAGAAATATTAAAGAAGAACAGAGTATGGAGGAAATTAACTGTTTTCCTTCAACTAATGGTCTAGTGAGATCAATGAGATAAAATGTTTGTACCTAGTGAAAATGTGTTTTATAAGGATATACGGGATGTACTGTACTTACCTCTTTTGTGTCTAATATGAAAATGACACTTTGAAAATGACACTTTGAAAATAATGCAAGAATTCCCTATGTTCATGTTCAGGATTGTATGTCAACATATTTCAACATATTTCAATATACTTTGTGCTAGGACTCTTCTTTAAGTTGCATTTGCAAAAAATCCTTCATTGTCATAATTTAGCAGTGTGTATGTTTAAATTATTTTTCATAATTGTGGTCTTATTTTCATTGTCTTGGCAATTAATCCTATTGCTTATAACATTTTGCACACCAGCTTCACTGTTGAGATATTTGGTCACAGATACTCTTAACACAACTTTAAAACAGTGTCTTCTGGGGCCATAAAAGATGCATCTTAGAAAGGTTTAAACCAGTCAAAATGAATGAAAGGTAAAGTTAAATGCCACAACCTAAAATGTTTATGTTAAAATGTTTACCTTTCTGCTGCTTGAATAGCTGATAGATTTTTATGATGATTTATACATTATGGAAATGTGAGCAACAGGTCATGTTACTCAACGGTGTATGTGTGTATGTGTTCCTGTTACTTTTACCAAAGAAACACTGGAACAGACATTTATATATAATTTGTGTAATGTCTTTTTCATTGCTAGAGGCATATGTTCCATGGCACCCAATAGATGCTGCCGCAGTCTGCAGATAACTGTGCAAAATCATAACTGATAGGAATGATGGCCAATCCTACACAAATAAGACCAAGGTTGTAAAAAATAACAAACAAAAACAAAAAAAACCCACAAAAAATCCCAAACACAATTTTCCTGTAAGTGACGTGAATGACTACCTTGTGTATAGTTTTTAGATTATAACCCTGCTTTATTTATTTATTTAAAAATGTATCATCAGTATATTGTATTTATTCATTCGCTTTGATGAGTAGCATGGGTAAGAATCCTCCACTATTGTTAGCAGTCTGACTCCACACTATGTATTAAAATGGAGTGCCTTAAATCATTTAATGTTGAGATACTGTTGAATTCGCCATACATAATTGGACTGTAACACCTATGTTTATCATGCATACAGTATATGCTTGGTATTTTTTATTTCAGCTTGGTTGAAAATGTAGAAGTTGTAACCTCTCTCCATTCTGGCATTTGTTTGTGAGAGTTATTTTCCAACAAAGAAATGCACTCTGACCTGAAATACAATTTAACCTCCATTTAAGAGGTAGATCCTATCCTTCAAAATGTGGATTTCATGTTATAAACATCATAATTTTTGTCAATTAGTGGATATCTTATTTAGGAAGTAAAACTCAGTGACATCATGATCAGAAAACTATGAAAAAACACTGAGAAAGTGAAAGAGAGAAGGAAGAAGCCAAAGATAATTGCTGAATAAAGGGAATAAAGGGAACTGTTACAAGGTAAGGGGACATTATAGGCCAAAATGTCCCATGATCCGTCTTATTTTGGAGGAATAATTGTAAATTATGCTGTATCAGTGTAATGTACAGGTGGTACGTTTTGTTAGTATTTCTTTTATAACATGTTTTATTATTGTAAAAGAAATCTTGGAAAGTAGAGTAAGTGACCAGTTTTGAATTGGGATCCAGGAATATGATATTATCTCAGTATAGCTTTAGAATCATGTAATGTCTGAATTTCTGGTTGAGCACATGATCAAACTAAGATTATATGTATGTGTATGTGTTTCCTGTGTGTTTGACAATCAGCTTCATGGTGATGATGATTATACAGTATGATATCAGTTTTTATGATATAGTCAGTTCCTTGTCTGGTTCAGGGGTAGACTGGCCTGAGGTGATTACCTGCATCGTCATGGCGACAGCAGGCCTGAGTTTATTACACCAACAAGACCATTACACTGTATTTGTATGTATGATAACATTTCAGTATACAATTTATGGTGATGTATACAATATATTCTGGGACTTTCTCACTTTTTATGTGCTCTGATGTGTGTATAGAAAGGTGTGTGTTCATGTGCGCGCACATATATGTTTGCACATTCATGACAGACAAACAGAGGAAAAGAGAGAGGAGTTAGCGTTTGTATTTTCTTCTTATCTCCATCGGTGTTCCCCTTTACTTAAGTAACCTGTCTCTGCTTTCACTGTAATGTAACACACACACACACACACACACACAAAGATAGAGGTCACATCAACAAGGCATGTGTGGCAGTGCAGCGTCCGTTCCAGACAACAACAGGATGCCAGTCTCTGGTTGACATGGAGTAGTCTCCTAGCTATTAATGCTTGCTAGCTTCACCTGATACCCTTCTCGCTGGACTCACCTCAACACCTTGTCTCAGGCCAAGAAGGGCTCCTGTCCTCTAAACGTATGAATGCAGTAAATACTTGAAGCAATTAATTGTTGAACACCATTTCCTCATTTAATTTATCATATGAAACAGTATCTCGCAGTCACCAGTGGGATCCCAAAATAAGCATTTGCTTCCTTCAAGTGTGATGCAGTGTGTAAAGCTACAGACTCCTTGTGGTGTAAAAAGTGTGTCGGATTCCTTAATACCAAATAAAAATAAAAATGGTTATGCATAATCATAATAGATAGCTGGTGGACAGATAGTAGTGGAAGATATGTTTCTGGCACAGTCTTCAGGGAGCACTAATAAGATGGTGTCAGATGACAGCAGGGGTCTTTTTTCTGTTTTTCTGTCATTGATATGCAAAAGACACAACAACAAGATGATAAGAATAACTGCTTGTTGCAAATACATATTATACATATTCATACCATTGATTTTTATATGTTACTATAATCAACCAAATATTTTACGAAGTTTTGTTTTAAGATATTAAACTCTAAATGCTACTTTATGGTGAGGAAATGCTTCTAAATCATGGCCAAATCTTCTGTATGTCACACAACTGATAGAAGAAAATTTCATTTCCATAGATACATTTCAGGAAGCATTTTCTTTAATGAATTTGTATGAAACCCTTCATATTTTAAAAGCCAAGCGAGCAGGTGTAGGTGCACTTAACTTAAACATTTGACAGTGAAGGTCTGTGTATGTATCATAAGTTAGTGGCTGAATAACATACTGTATGTAACTCATAAATACATATACATAGACATAAATAAACCTAAACCTAGACACAGAAAGTATTGTAAATGTGACCATATTCCTGAGATATCTACGGTGATGGTATGTCTTTCCATGTTCATGAAGATGAAAATGAAGCAGCACATTAGATTTACAGGGTGTTTGGTGATATAAAATAAAACTATCATAACAACTTTTCATTTGCAAGAGATGTCTAATTAGCAATGCAGATTAGGATCACTCACAGGCAACTTCAGAGCTGAATTTTATTCTGTGTCACATCATAACATTATGCAGGACCGGGAACAATAACACAAACACAGTGTTTCCAATATTTAAGACTCCCCGAATGCTGCTGAAGACAGCAGATGGGTTTTATTTGACAACTCTTGCTCCCCAAATTGCTATCCAACTGCTCTAGTACAACCGGTTGCATTTTCTCCAGGGTAGTCTGATGACAAAAACTCTATGGATTTATGACCCAGATTATTACTACATGGCTGTAGGCAATGAGGGACATCAAAGGTTAAAGAGTGAAAACAGAGCTGCCGATGAAAAGAGAGAAAGGAGGGATGAATGACACTTGGCAGGAGATGTGAGTGGAGTTCACACGCTACCTGGTCTCTGGTAATGGACTGTCAGCCACGTAGATAGGTTACAAGCAGGTGCGGAAGTTGGTTACAACTGCAATAGATCTCTGGCACATGCATAAATCTATACAGTATATGTTTGCGTACATGCAGACACAAACACACCACAAATGGAAAGCAAACTGATGTCCTAATGTGGTGCAACAACTCTAATTTGTGTAATCTGAAGTACAAGAAGAAAAAGACACAAAGTATTCACTTAGTAGCACTGTGTAATGTAACATTTTTCCCCTGAAGGAACTTATTTAATATTTCAACTTATAAGAGCCTGTGTTGAGACACACTAGTCACTCAGCATTATATTTTAATAGTCTTTTTGTCAGTGATAGTAGAGAGTTATGATGAGTTCTGATCCCCTACCAGCAAGCAACATGCTACAGGAATAAAGTGTGTTCATTAAAACATTATAAGACAATTCATTGTCAGTTTTGATAGTGTTCAGCAGCATGGAGAATGGAGAGTGTGTGTGTGGAGAAGATATCATTATATGAACTGAAAACCTCATGCTCTCACCCAGTGCTTCCCAAACATTTGACATGTCAAACAGGTGTAACTAATAACTATAAGTAATTGCTACATTGCAATAATTGCTGGACCGGAGCCATTGCTAAAGTTATTAGTTCCACCTGTGCCTTCGCTGCTATGACAAATCAAAATTGTCTGCTGAAAAAGGTACATGAATCTGATTCATTTAGAAGGAAACAAGAGTGCTCAGATGCTATATTTAAAGTAGTAAGACAGGTTTTTGACAGGGAAGAAAAGAAAAAGTGGTGATTTTCATCAAGCAAACATGAAGTCAAATTCATAATATGAATCTTGCTCTCAAGTTCTCTTAGTTCTCTCAGTATATTTGGAACAGAAACTAAAAGATACATACAGCAACATGCATTTCATGCCGATAATGGTACTGTATTTCAATACAATTATACTTGGTTCCTTTAGTTACTAGCTTCCCAAAAAGTGTTACAGTTTGAGAGGGAGCACGAGAGAAAACGTTTGGGAACAACAGCTTTTACCAAAAATGGACTTGTATTTCACCCAAAAGGCCACTTCAGCACCCAGAGGTGATGTCAGAGTCCTGTCCGCTGCTTGCTTTTCCAGAGCCCTCCGTCTCTCTCTGCCCCTGTCACTCAAAATACATGTCTTCATCTATACACACTATGCAATCCTTTATCCCCATCAAGCGTTATTTTGATGCTTGCCAGTTAAATTCATACAGCAGGACTGCTTTGCTCTGTGTTGTTCAAAAGCAGTAGACGATCATCCTAGGACTTTCTTACTGATACGGTTAAACCAATTTACAAACACAATTCAACAGATTTAGACAGCGCCTTTTCCGACATAGGATCTTTGTCTGTGATGATGGTCCAGGTTTCTAAGCTTGCAATAACAGCTGTATTTTGACTACAAACCCTGTTGAGCCTCATAATTTCCATGGATTCAAACTCGAATTTGAAAAGGACATGCCCATCTGAAATGTTAAATCCAGATATCATATCATATCACCGAGGACTAAAACAGCTTTTGATATTAATCCTAGCATCTCTTTCTGGTGATTTATTCAGAATGTGTGTGTGTGTGTGTGTGTGTGTGTGTGTGTGTGTGTGTGTGTGTGTGTGTGTGTGTGTGTGTGTGTCCCATATTCTCATGGCACTGTGGGGTTTTAAGCACAGCCAGTCAATCTGACTGCATCCCTGGCAAGGTTGGGTAGGTCACTAAAATTGTGTTCCATTACAGTCACTAGATACCTCATAAAAATTGTAATTGGTAATGTAATCCATAAGGGATAACCCAAACTCAATAATAGATACTTCCAGGTGACTTTCCGTATTTGTTGTATAAATAAATAAGGTATAATATATGTAATTCTATCTGAAATTCATACAATTATTTCGGGTAAACAAAAAATTGTACACTGTATGTTACATTTTATAAAGACATAAATGTCTCCACTATTTTTATGGATTTCTGAGTTTCTCATTCTCATCTCAAAACTGCTCCCCAAAGTAATCCTTCTATAATTTAGAATCTAATATATATATATAATCATATTTAGCTGTTGCAGGCAACACTTAATTGTCTGTCACTTAACTTCAAGGGGACCACACATTAACATTATGTACATACACTATATCCTCCTCTGTGCTATAGGAAGATTCCAGGCTTTTTTTGCCCAAACACATGATCCTGTTTGTGTATGTGACAGTAGGAATGTTATCTTTTGTATGCAGTGTTTGAAGTTAATCTGCTGGGACAACATAAAATAAACTGTTACATAAATACAGATTTGGACCAAAAAAATGATTCCTATGTTGTTCCTTATAGTGCTTACCTATCCAGTTTAGTTGAACATTTTCTTTATAGCCCTTTCTCCCTTTTACTGTTCAAGTGCAAATGAACTAAACGACATTGACTTTTTCAAAAGGTGTACATGTGTGTGTGTGATCTCAGGGCTGAAACTGCACAGTGGAAGATCCCTGTCAAGTGGTTAAAGATGCATGAGAGTGTTCCATCATTAACGAGATGCTTTGATGGAAAGTTCCACACCGGAGTGAGAGATATGGGGAGCGAGTGAGAAGATAGACAGAGGAGGGCACAATAGGCATAGGATGGAGAGAGAGTTTGTGTGACACAGAGGAAAGAACTGGCACACAGTTTATTTCTGTCCAAGCTATAGGGCCTCCCTCCACTGAGTGTCATGCTGTGTGTGCGTGTGTGTGCGTGTGTGTGTTTGTGTGTGTATGTGTATCTTCATCTATAATTAACTGCAGCTTGTGATAATAGCCCTCTGTCCCTGTCATAGTGTGCACACATACAGTATGGGAAAGACCCAGATTACAGATTTGAATGACCCAATAAATAAAACATTAGGATTTATTTGTTTGGGCTTTTCATATAAAAACACATTATTTATTCTTTACTAAATGTTCACACTTTTTGATATTTGGATTGAAACCTGATGTTTCCTAATCAGTGTGAAAAGGCAAAAAGTATAGCAATGATGCACATTTTGTGAACTGAACATTCAAATTGTAATTTGCCAGCGTTGTCATGACAATAGGTTGGCTCTTACATTATTGTTGTAATTATAATTTTTATAATGAATTATAATTGTGAACTTTTTCAAAACTTTGGTCACCATGGCTACCGGGATGAGCAGGCATGAACAAGCAGAACTGTTACGTTCCGTAGTCTTTGTCTGTTTCCTGTTTTATTTTGAAGTATTGTTTTTCTTGTCTTCTCAGTTCCCACCCTCGTGTCTCCTCTAGTCTTGATTGTCAGCACCTGCTCATCATTACACACCTGCCCCTGATTCCCTCGTCAGCCTCTTCCCCATTTATACCGGTCCCTTTCCTTTTTTGTCCTGCTGGTTCGTTGTATTGAACGGGCATTACACTGCGGTATATTACTCACGAGGAAATACCTTCTGAGATGTTGAGATGTGAAGGGTGAAACGGTCAGAATTAGACAAATGGAGCGCTGCCAGTCTGTTTAACAAGCAATAGATATATCTTAGTGCCAGGCATCATTATCAAGACATTTCTTCATCTTATCAACTGGGTTCTAAATCTAAGACGGAGGAGGAGGCCGGTGAGAGGATTAAAAACAGACAACTGTCAGTCTGTTGCTGTTTATTACTCAGTTGGATCACAGGGTCCTGCTGAGGGTCTAAGACATCCCCACACGCACACATACAAACAAGAAACACACTCATTCATTAAAACATGCAAGTTGTGCTCCCTAGTGAAACCTGGCAACATCTGTTTTTGGTCTGTTGATTGAGTGGACAGAATTAATCTATAATTATCCCTTCCAGATCCCACAGATGACCTATGTTCAAGACAGACAGACAGACAAACAAACTCAGAATGATAGTTGGTCACATAAGGCCTGGGCATCTTAAGGCGAAGAATTTTCTAGAACTTATCTTTTCACAATTTGTTGAGATGACAAGTTAGTATTGTTATAATAATCAGGATTTAAACTAAAAGACTAGAGTCTGCTGCCATGCTAGTGGCTCTGTGAGGCTGTACTTAAGGACTGCCATGTTTGGAGCTAAATTGTTTACAATGCTAATATGCTGATGTTTTACAGGTATAATCTTAGTTTAGCATATTACCTAAGATTTGCTAATTAGCAGTAAAGTACAGCTGAGGCTGAATTCCATTAGTTTTTCAGGTATTTCTACATAAATTACATTAATTAAACACAATTAAAATTATGACCTGCTGATGGTGCTAGAGGTAAAGTTAAGAATCACCAAAGTTAAAGCGCTATGAATGTCTACACCAAATTTCATGATAATCCATCCAGCAGTTGTTTCATATTTCAGTCTGGACCAAAGTGGTGAACCAATTGAGAATAGAGAAATCCCCAAATTACATTCATTTAAACAGCAAAGACAATTGTAATACTGACATACAAATGACAATGTTATTTTAAGACCAATTTAGTAAACCTTGCAGACATACTGTAAGGTGTTTATGGCAACACTATAAAGTTTGTGTGTATGTGCTGTGAAGAGAAGGGAGAAAAAAAAGGAGTCCTATCTGTGTGTTTGAGTTGAGATTATACGTATAATAATAATAATAATAATAATAATCTTTATTTATAGAGCACTTTTCTAAAACCACATTACAAAGTGCTTCACACAAGGCAACAATTTCACAACAAGCAGATCATAAACATTTTTTGATAGATTAATAACAATTAAAACAAATGAACCAAATAAAACAAATTAATCCAATATAAACAAATAAAACAAATAAAATCTCAGGATACGTACTGGCTTGTATATAACTAGGAGGTCAGATATGTAGGATGGAGAGAGGCCATGGAGAGCCTTAAAAGTCAACAGTAAAATCTTAAAATCTATTCAACAACATACTGGGAGCCAGTGCAAGGAGGCTAAAACAGGCGTAATCTGGTCACTTCTCTTGGATCTTGTTAAAAGTCTGGCAGCTGAGTTCTGTACAGTCTGGAGTTGATTAATAGATTTTTGGTTGAGGCAGGTGAACAGGCTGTTGCAATAGTCTAGACGTGAGGAGATGAAGGCGCGTAAAATGGTCTCTGTGTCATTAAAAGATAAAATGGATCGTATTTTGGCAATATTTCTAAGATGATAAAAACAAGACTGCACAAGTTTTGTTGTGGGATACTGAGGGTTAAAAGGCTTTTCTCCAGCAGTCAGATGATGGGGAAAACATACTGAGTAAAACTCACTGTGACTGACTCAGTAATGCACAAACACGCACAAACTGAATTAATGCCATAAGTAAGGGTTTATACAGTATGAAGCACAGAACATATCTCTAATACCTTAAACCCTCTCAAATCTAAATCAGTGACCATACATACACAAGCTTGCATATACAGCATGCACACATATCATACTAGAACAGGCATGTGTACGTAGACAAACACACATTTGAGATAATAGTTGCCAATACTGACTTCAAACAAGCCTGAATCAACACCAAATGAGGACAGAAATTAGCAATTAGTGGATGACCCTCCCGACCTGCTGAGCCACAGCCCACCAAAAGCCAGTTTATTAACATACAGAATAGAGTGTACAAGGTGTAACTATCAAAAGGTACTGTCAGGTCTTGGTCCCTGTATGCCAGATGTGACATACAATCAGTTCTTATGGTTTTGCTGCTATATCGCTTTTGTGCCATTTTTGACTTTCTTTTTCATGTCTCTTACTCCTGTTAAATCAGTCAGACATAAACAACAACCCTCCCGCCTCGTCATCACCTGACTTCTTGTGCTGTCTCTCCTTGACATCTTAAGGCATTTATCCTCTGATGGCACATGATTTTTTTTTTTAAACAAGCAAACGCACATACACACACTCCAAAATCTTACAGAGAGCAATTCCAGATTCTGCTCTCATTACGTTTTTCCTTGTCTATTCATTTAAGTGTGAGAGTCTCTGCACGTCAGGCGGTAAAGGTCACAACCCCTCATCATCATCTCAAAGGTCATCCTCTTTTCTCCTCGGTGCTCCATCTCCGTTGATCAGCAGCAGAGAGGAAATGACACTCAGCATGAAATCAGCCAACCTCCCTATCAGTCTCTCCTCTGCTCTGTCACACACAGCAACCAACACCTTTTTTTTTATAAGAATCGAAAATTACGACAAACACCCACAAACAAATGTCAGTCTGTTCCTGTGCCCTCACTTCACCTAAAAACGCTCTGTTCGCCCTGTTGCCAGGGGGATCATGTACTTTTAGAGGTATCATCGCCAAAGAGACAGGGAGCAGCTTGTGCTCTAATTTTAGCCATGTCACTCATTTCCTCAAATCAAATTTTTATAGCCTTTGATAGTCCAGGAGGAGAGGAGATTAAACTTGCTCATGCTTTTTTAATTAACAGAATCCTGAATGTATGAGTATGTTTCAGTTGTACAGGCCACCACACTGTCTTTCCTCTCTGTCTTTACAGAGCCAGCTGGTTCCGGCTGACTGGCTGGATCAGTGACTGGTGTAGGACAGCAGCAGATGTGTGTGTGTGTGTGTGTGTGTGTGTGTGTGTGTGTGTGTGTGTGTGTGTGTGTGTGTGTGTGTGTGTTATCCGTATCATTATATAAGAGGATCTCTCCGCAGGTAACAGGCCATCTGTATGAAAAGGACATGGAGCACAGAGATCAAATGGTCTGTTCCAGCTCTGTGACAACACATTTCCATTCAGGCAAGAGTTTAAAAGGTGGATTAGGTGATCAAGTGTTTACTGTAATGTGGTGTAGTTTAGGGGTGAAGACACTGACCATGAACTGCAATGTCCCTGGTTCAAGCCTGACTGGGGATCTGTGTTGTATCTTTCTCTTCCTTAATGTTCTGGCATCTCTGTACTGTCTGTAATAAAAGCATAAAAATGCCCAAAAATACTTTGCAAACAGCTGATGAAACAGATCCAGAATGCTACCTATATTCACTCTCATCCCTCAGCTAATAAAGGATTCAAACCTGAGGTGGCATTTCTAGTTTTCTAACTCATCTCATTCCACCCTTGTGCTCAATGCTCCATCTTGTGGGTATTTTAAGCTGGTTTAGTATATCCAAACAGTTATTGTCAACATCAAAAAGTCAGTGTTTTCATTCTGAAGTCAGTTCACTCATTGCAATTGGGAAATAATAATTGGGCATGAGTCTTATATTTCATTTTATGAAGAAGCAAGGTCCTCCTCAGCATTAGTAATATTTTCTTTGGACCTTCACCTTAATCTAGAAGAAACTGCAATACCCCCCCAAAAAAATCCACTCCCTACTTTTGAATAAAGAGCTACTAAATTAAAGTTAGTTCAGCCACAAAATGAATAAACCAGACACAGACGCCAGCTTTTGGCTGCTGTCGAACTTAATATCAATCGCCCCATTCAAAATAATGAAAATAAATATGAACTAGTTCTGATTATGGCATAGCCTGATATGTAGGTGGTCAAATGTTTGACTGTTCATCATAATCAAACCAATATTAGAATCAACCAAAATGAGTTGTTACAGGCCTGAAAGAAGATTGCTTTATAGAGCAGTTTGTATCTAAATGTATAGCTGTTGTTGTTAAAAGATTATAAGTTCAGTGATGGCACTAGAGGTTTCTCAAATTGAAACAGCAAACATAGGCTGGAAGGTAATAGCTAACAGCGCATAGCTTGCAACAATAAAAATACATCGTACAAAACAAATAAGAGAAGCACCATTTATTAATCTGCAGTCTACAGAAGAACAGGATTTCTCAAGCATTTTGATCTTTGTTACTCTATATTACAATGGAGCTAAAGGAAGTCAATGGTTTCTGTTTCTACCTCATCAAAAGTGTCACAGCACTTCCCAGATTTTCCTTTCAGCCACTTCTGAAAAGGAAATGAGGACGTGCCACTGAGGCTTAACATCAAATCAGTGAACAGTAAGGTAGCAAATGCACTCATGGGTGGAGAGGAGTGAAAGAGAGCAGTGTTCAAATAACACATCACAGGACTAGTTGTCACTTCTCATGTGGAAATGAAATTAGGAACACTCTAGATAAGAGCCCTGGAGCTAAACTCTCAACTTGACTCAAACCCTAAGTGTTTTTGTCAGGAATATTCCATGAAAACTTTGGATAATTGATTCATGTAAAAAAAAAAAAGAGAGAAAGAGAAAAAATTGGTTCAGCTGATGAACCACATGTTCACAATTCCGTCAGCACTCAGTTTTTGTGTTTTGGCAACAGAAATTACTGTATGCTGTAGAGATTAAGCAATATTGATCATTCTGTCATTCTCTAACATAGAAGGATTTTAAGGCTTATCATTATATAGTTGTACAGCATAACATGAACTAAGTACGCAGTTACACCTCCACCAAGGATGTGTAACAATTGGACCCCATTGCCTAGTGCCACATGAGGCCAAGCTTTCAATTTCCAAACACTATATTTACACATTCATGCTTCTAGAAGGAAGAAATTCATTTTTGTCAGCCCACTAAGCGCTACGTGTAGTGGTGCTTGTCAGTTTGATGTCTGTTAGGGTTAGCTTCATATACTGTAACTATTCTACCACAAATCCAGCCTGTTCTCTTTACTTATACTGTAATTTTGGTTTCTTGTAGTCCCGTGATAGACTGATGAACCCTCCGTGTAGACTCCCACAGCTGACATCTTCTGACTGGGCAGAAGAGGAAAACTTATGGACAGGTTTAGCGTGCCTCTGCCATTGTGGATCCTCATATTGTGCTTGAATTTTCAGCCATGACAACAGCAGGATGAAGGGCATAACCCTAAAACATAGAGATGAGTCGAGCTCAGTTGAATCCAATCAAGTCAGGTCGTAGATGAGATGAGATGAGATGTTACAAAGAAAATATCAGTGTACAGAATGCAACACAACTGGTGACAAAAACATTTGTAAAATTAGTAAGCAGTAATTCCGCAAGCATCAAACACAATTTCCAGAAAAATGATTCAATTAAGGATGCAGTCTTACCGGTCCTGTATGTTCTTCTTGAGGCTACAGACAACTATCTTGAAAAAGAAGAATGTAAAGTGTCTAAGGCCATGCCAAGCCCAGAACACCAACTCAGACGCCTGCCTGAACACCAACTCCAGTCTGGAAGAAAGAGAAAAAACTCACTGAAATACTGTACACCAAATTACAATGCATTTGTAATTGCTAAATTAATGTTGGTGTCTCTGTATAAGGGCATAACCACACCATAACCATAACATAAGCAGACTTGCCAGGGTTAAGTATGATGTGGGTTGAATTGGTCTGGATTAGTCAGTGTAAATGAATGGATTCCTCTAGATCTGTCTTAAAACAATTGTTCAATTGCTCTCATGTATGTACGTCAAATATGAAACTACAGCCAGCAGCTGGTTATCTTAGCTTAGCATAAAGGGTTGTTGGTTGTTACAATTGTGTCTGTGTTATGTGCTGTGTGTTCAGTGTATTTATTACCTGTGCCCAGCCTGGAGTACGGTGTAAAACGACAGCATGAGTGGTAGGAGCAGGTGGGACAGGACTCTCACAGGGAGTCCGAACATGCTCAGATAGGTCACCACGTTGCCCAGTAGAACTGAAACACAAATGTTGACAAAAAACATTTTTACAAAGGCTTAGTGTAACAATGTGAATGTTTTGCTTCAGCCTCAATTCTGAAATGAACAAGACATAATGTACCTTACAAATTCGAGTGAGAGTCTTTTTGGTTGCTTTAGTGCTAAATCTGTATTTACATACAAAATCTGATAAACTGCAGACAGATTCTAATATAATTTAATTTTAATTTCAATTTTTCTAAACATATGAACAAGAAATCCGGGTAGGCTGTTAAACGCTGTCTGTTTAATGTGTGTATATGTGTGTGTGTGTGTGTGTGTGTGTGTGTGTGTGTGTGTGTGTGTGTGTGTGTGTGCCAGCCATACCATTCTTTACCATGTCAAAATGTAGAGGAGGTTCTTTAATTGGTCGATTTCCGGTACATTCATGCTCAGTAGAGCTGCCTGTCTGCATGCGTCTATTGTCTATAGAAGATGTCAGTGTAGTGGTCTCCTTTTCCACCTTCATCAAATATGGGACTAGAGCTGCCCACGAGGGAAAGACGTGAAAGAGAAATAAAGAAAGAAGGTCAGACTGAGTAACAAAAATTAACAGTATCTTTAATTCCACAATTTTTCCCCCTGTAGATACAGTTGACCCACCGTTGTTCACAAGGAAATGAATAGCGTCTTTGTAGCCGCTGTCGTAGGCTTGTTCCAGAGTCTAATGAGAGAAACAACAACACAAAAATATAACTAAATGTTACAAATTAGTCTTTTTCACAGGGTTATTGTTATTGTATTGTATTGACAAGTGCCCTTAATTCACGCTGATTCACCAACTGCTGTGTGGTCAAGGGTCATCCCATCTAGACTATTATTATTGTTTGCAGAAGAAGAATTCATTCAAACATTTAGGTTGACAGATATGTGTAGTATCATATTATGTAGCACACAAACTATGAGATCATCTTCAAAAGAAAAAAAATCAGATTTTCTGAATAGTGTTCAATTGAGTCCCAATTGTTATCAAAGACAAGTTTAATTTCCTGTACCACATTTCTAAAAATGTTAATGTTAAGTAACTGTCTTACCCACCTAAGCAGCTACTAATATACATAAGTCTGTATCATGGAGAGTTTAGCATCCAGTGAGATACAACAGGGGTCAGACCTCTACAGCCATGGGGTAAAGAGCATTGATGATCCTGAAGCTGTTAGCCATGTTGCCCTTCAAGGTGATTCCACTCACTACCATGTCCCACATGCATGGTGTGTCAGCGGGACAGATGTCTATCTCTCCCGAGAATGGAGACACCGTCAAGATGTGACTGCAGGGTGCAGGCAGTAGTGGCTGCATGCTGCTGAAACCCCCATCCACATAATGCTGTGAGATAAGATCATATACATTATGATACAGACCGAACAATGGGCTGGAAGTGAGTGTGTGAAAAGGCCATCAAATACTCACTACTCCTTTGAGGGCTGGAGGCAGCATACCGCAGTACCAAGGCACAAAGCAGCTACATAGCAAAGCCTGGGAATAAAACATGGTCATAATTACAGGTATGCTAAGAAACTAAGTGTTTTTCTTACTTTGCTTCTAAGCTGCTCAGGTTTGTTAAAAATCATTAGGGTGTGAATCTGTAGTACCAACTCACCTGTACTACATCCTCTTTGGACTGAAACTCAGTCATGATAATGAGCTTGCTATCACTCATGCGGGTCATAGCCACAGCAAGATGTCCACTGGCCAGTTGGTGCGCATCAGAAGGAATATATTTGTGTAAAATTGACTCTAACCAGTGGAAAACGTTGATTGAGGGGTTGAATGGTCCCAGTGTAAAAGCCTTCATCTGTTCGGTAAAACGTAGCATCTCATCTCTCACAGAAACTGTAAAATAGAAGACTTTGAGTCAGAAACAGCAATTACATGCAACAGAAGTAGATTCAGAAAACAAGATAAAGTCACTTACTCAGGCTCATTTCACAGACTACAGCAGCTGCTACCAGAGACCCAGCAGATGCACCCAAGACACAAGGTGCCGTGCGCAGTATCCAGGGTGCATAATTTAGTAAGCACTGGGCAACCCCTAACTGGTAGGTGGCCATGAATCCAGATCCAGAGAAGGAGATGGAAGGAGGAACTTCACGATAATGACAACTGTAAACTCCTGGAGCCATTTTCTAATGGCTTTGAATTCTAACAAATTTTTTTTATCATAGATGATGAAAGTGCTGTGGCAAAAACTCCTTTCTGTCTTCTAAAAGTACATGAAGATAAAGCAGGCTGAGATGAGTTAAACAGTGAAAATGACAAAAAAATCAGTGTTTTTAAACGAATCTCAATTAGACATACCATACTGGTCATGCCCATGTGATACAGCATACAATGCTCCCAATGACTTTCTGTCTCTTCTAGTCCTAAAAGCTAACATGAGTTTGGTTTGCTTATCTCAGGCTGGCTTCCATGTGATACTAAATAAACGAAAGGCTCCAGAGCTTTGACAGTGCTGAACTAATGAATGCAATGTAGACATCCACAAATGTGCAAAGCAACAGAAACAGACATCAACAAGTCGTTTCTTTTAGTACTTTTAGCACAGACTCCAAGAAAAACATTTTATAGGATTTCACAGTAACTGTTTTCAGCAGGACAGGTAAAGCACTATAAAGTTAGTTATTAGTTACATTGAAAATATGAGTATGTGACAAGCAAATCTTTGCATCTTGAATCGTATTAACAGAATTATTAACTTAGTAACGATACTAATACTTTGACTGTATCTTTTTTTTATTCTTTTATATTTAATGTTTTGTCTTTTCCGTATTACTTAATCGAGGAAACAAACGTCAATACCTTCATCTGACTCTTCTGGGTCATTGTTTCTTTATCCTACTTTGTATTTTTTTACTGAAACAAAGTAAAATGTATTTTTTCTATATTAATACAACACAGCACTTGAAAATCACTGGTTTCAAATAATTCACAGATAAAAATAAAGAAGATATCTTAATAGTTTTGCACAAAAAACAGTCTGTTCTACTATACTGTAATTGATAATGACACTAGTACTTTCTTTTTTTTATTGCCTTTTCATATATAGTCAGTAAGACAGTATTGATATTGAGCGTATTTTCCTGGTGAAATAAAGTAAACTGAAATATAAAGTCAACTAATTGTGAAATGTCCTCATTTCTACTGTCTAGGAGGTCAGGTTATTTATGAGTTACTGGTTATCATGCTACCACAGCGCCCCCTGTAGGTACAGATGCCAGCTTTGACGTCGGGGTTAGCCAAGAAGGAGTACTGTGAATGTGAGTGTTTTCCTCACATGTTGCCTACAGTATATTTAATGAGCTGGCAAACGCTGTCAGTGATGCATTTAGCCTATGTTAGTACGGTGACTGTAGTTCTGACCGGTCTGTATTTTAGTTTGTGTATTCCATGAAAGGATTTACACGGCATCAATGATCAATTGTCATAACTATTATTCACTATTATATATATTATTCACCAAAGGGGTTAATCTCATCACTGAGCATCTGTAAAAAAACAAAACAATGTAGTGATACATCATTTGAGAATTCAAATAAACATAAATGTATTAATCAAATTTATAAACAATTGTTTTTATTTTACAAAGCAGGAGAAACATTGACAATTAACCTATCTACTATATTAAATTTCAAACAAGTACCTCGACTTGAGGTTGATAAAGCAAACTATGTCAAATAAACTGTACGACTTGTAGAAACTGGCATTTAACCTGCAACACAAATGTTTTTTGTGAACACGAACAATCACAGAACTGCAACAATTTCACACACACATTTCCACCACTGACCTGCAAGACCTATATAGTATATGAAAATAAGTGCATCTTTTGTATTGCAATTGTGTTGAGCAAGGCTGAGAAATTTTGAATATTGATGTGATTTCTTTCACAGTTTTTCTCGTCTCTTAATATTAGTGTTTGTTCTGATCACAGTGATATATACATTGATTCACAGCAAAATGTAAAGCAATCTCACAGTGCAAACATTCCTAACAATACATTTTGTTAAACCTGTACATGCATGGGTTATTTTCTGTCAATCTCCTTTTATTCTGTAATATTATTTTGTGTTGTTGTATTGTATTTAGGGCATTTAATACACAGCTTTTTTCTATGGAGGAGGCTGTGGAGAAGCACGATCAGGAGAAACCTCAAAATGGTCCTCACTGAACTCATGTGTAGGACTGCTGTCTGTAAAGTCCACGTCCTGAGGTGGGGTGTGTTCTGGTGACTCGGCAGGGTCAGCCTGCGGTTTCCTGTTGCCCTGAGGGAGTTTCAGAAACCTGAAGGGAGGCAGAGAAGAGGCAACAACAATAAATGTGTGTCGTTGTGGGGAAAAGACAGGAGGAGAATGACAAAGAGAAAGGGATGGAGACCTGAAGAGGAGTTTTTGTCCTCGCTCCTTTTTGATGATGTTGAGCTTGTAGTAGTGCCGCAAAGCACGGGACATTTTCTCATAGGTCATATTGTCTCGGTTCTGTAAATAAAGATCACACATAATCAAGGGTCTGCAGTACAACATTTAATCTGCTCCCATGTCCCCTGTTTTTTTGCGTTTTGTCTCTCCACCTGTGCGTTCATTTTCCCCATAAGATGAACCACACAGACCTGTGTGCTCACCTTGTGGTTTCCCCAGAGACGTGCCAGTCCGTTGGGGTCAACCACCCTGAAGACTAGGCTGTTCTGGTCTTCCCATCGGATGTATTCTTGGTAACGGTCATCACACAGCAGCTGATACACATAGTCCCACAGCAGTCTGCACTCTGGCCACGATTAAAACAGCAATAAGACACATGTTATACGTGCGGTATACTACTATCATCAGTTATTGGTATTTAAGCTCTATTAAGTATCCATAATGCAAAGAATGACCATTTAGCATTTTCAAATACAACTCAGTCTCAAAGCCTTTTTAATATCTAAACATGTATGCACCTGTAAGGTTGTCACTTGTAAAGCTCCTTTAAGTGATATTTTAAGAGAATAAAAATGACTCCTTTCAATAAACCACCCAGTCTGCAGCTCAGAGCTGATGTTTTCTACCCTGCATTGCTCTTTGATCTGCCTCACAGACAAAATCAGATTGACACAGAAGACAGCTATGGCTGAAGAACAATGTTATGGCCAGCCAAAGAGATATCTTTCTTAGGCCGACTAAAACCAGGGCTACAGGGTGAGTGAATAGTGAGACTAGCTGATAATGTATCAAAGGCTTGTGTCTATGAGTTTATCTACCCCCTAGTGGTCAAAAATAGCTTGATTTGTTTTTAAAAGCATGTTCTTTTATTATCTGTGCATCGTCTGTAGTACAACTGTTAATAAATCAACGTAACACTACCTGGGATGCGGCCGTTGGCTTTGTGCAGCAGGATCCTTGGCTTCTCCCGACTGGACAGGTTGAGCGGCTCCTGGGTGATGCTGTCTGTTTGGGGAGGACAATGGACTCCGTTGTGGGGCAACATAGAGACAGCTGCTGATCCATTTAAGAGAGAGAAGGAAAGATACAGAGAGCAACAAAGAGAGAGGGCCAGAAAATCAGACATCAGTAAATAATTACAACTGCGGGGCACTGCATTTCTGACACTGTCATTTGTTATACCCACTACTATGTGTGAGTCGAGCAGGGTTCATGTAAAGGATCAAGGGACGATCTCTGAGAGGTGACATGGACTGTGGCTGGCTTGTCACAGTGGTTACAACAGCTGCCGACACTGCAGTTGTGAAAACAGGGGAAACTGTGAGAAAGAAATATGAGGAACTGTGAAAAAAAGCTAAACTGAAAACAAAAGTGATTTTACAGCAGCTTGAACATTTTACATGAATTACATTAGATGAATGACTAATGCAATGTCCAACACGAAGAGCTCATTTCACTACTCTATACAGTATGTAGAACAAAGTCATTGTTTTGGACTCTGGAGTTGTAAAATCATTAGCTTCAAGGTAACCACGGCTACTACTTAACTACTTAACAGCATATAATGTAGTGAGACTTCTCATCATCTGGACCAGCAACAACATTAAAATGCTGCTTACAACCTGAAGCCATTATTCATTGTACTGGTTTATTTTCATTTTTAAACACAGGACTTTTACATGCCATTTGACATTGTGGTTACTTCTTTACCCCCTGGTCCTCACATGTATAGAAAATGACAGTGAAAGATGAATTTGACTAGCACAAGGGTTGAGGGTAGGCATGCATGGGTCAGGGTTAAACGTTTGTGTCCGGGACTAAGAAGCCAATAGATGTCCTCACAAGTACAGTAAAACAAACATAGGAGAGAGCATGAATTCCTGCTGATCAGGAAGTGTTCATGCCACAGTCTAACCAGGATTAACAAGTTTGATTTAATATGGGACTCAAAACAGTCAACTGCGTGTGGGCACTGCATGTACAGTATGCGCATGTGTGTTCTTTGCACTGCTATGTTCTCTTGCACTGTACCACGACGCTGTGCATACCAGCCTGACCTTAATATTGATAGTTTGTTGTCCAGATCTTTCTTGTTAACTGGTTCTCTGCACTGTGTTTGAGTATACTGAGAGCTACTGAAAACTGGAGTCAAATTGCCTGTATATGTCAACATACATGGCCAATACGACTGATTCTGTCTATGTTTAAAAAGGTAGGCTACTCCTAGACGTTACTGACCTTGGGTGTCATTGACTGTGGGAGGCTGGGGCTCTTGGACACTCTGAGGGGGTGTCTGGCAGCTGACTGGGCTCTGGATGTGCCCAGTTGCCAGGGAGGGAGATGTTTTTGGGGGTTCACAGACAACACTCCTCCTTTGCTGCTTTACACACTGTAGGATCTCGTACAGAACATCACCTGTCGAAAACAGGGGGTGCATTTGAAAACACAGGCGCAAAACCAGCCAGCACACTCTCTTTCTGCATACAAACATTTCTACCTGAGCTGGGACAGCGGCGTCTGAAGTCTTCCTTGGTGAGCAGACACAGGGCTCGACCGTTCATCTCAAAGCGTCCCTTTTCAGGCCGGCGCAGTGAGTACTCCTTCTGAGCCCAGTGGATCCAGTGGGCAACGTCCTCCTTATCCCACAGAGATGGGTTTATTCCTAGAAAACATATGCACATAATTCAAAAACACACTGTTACTGGTGACATTTGTGCTTTAGTAGAGGCAGCTGCGTCTACTTTGCTGCATGTTATTTATGGACTGGTATCTTTCAGGTAAGCAAAGGACAAGTCAAATGGAGAAGAGAGTTTGACTCACGCAGCCGTCCAGGTAGATGCCACAGGTCTTCCTGAGTGGGAGGATTGACCAAAGGAAGCTGGTTAGGGGGGGAGTGATGCACACTCAGAGGAATGTTGACTTGTTCTCCATGCATTATTGATGTAGGACTGTTTGCTCTGTTTTCTTGCTGCGAAACATCCACACATATGCCCATAAGTAGCCTACACACTGCACCTCTTAGTGGCAGTATAGAAACACTAATGCAGAGCTTTTTACCTAAAAGCTCAATTTTCAGTAGCCCAAACAATAGCAGTTGACCATGGAGTAAAACTGAAAGCTCCAATCTCCAAAATATAGTAGAAAATATTGTTATATATTTTACATATGGGCTTTTGTTTGCTTTTTTAAAGACATTTTTAAACTGTTTGCTCCTGCGACCTTAACTTACCTTAACCAAAGGAGCAGGGGAAATGTTCTCCATGGAAATGTCCTGTTCTGTTCGACTGTACGAAGAAATTATTTCCTTATGAGCAGACATACAACTCGTCCAATAAATGAAATAATCTGCAGATCAAACCTCCCCAAACTCTGTCTTAGATGAAGAGTGAATATAACATCACTCGAAGAAATAAAACTCTACTATTTTCACATTCGAGCCTTCCGGGAAATGAAAACGAAAGAAACATAATCCTTGTTTAGGGGGTGTGTGCAAAACAGGCTGATTGGAGGAAGCCACCGCAGAAGACATTTCCAAAAACATTTGACTGCCCTTGATTAGCGCGCGATCCAGCAGCTTATGTATGGGACAGTTGCATAAATTATCTCTTATATAAATGGAGTATGCGGGAAAACGGTTCCTGTGTGTCTTCACGCTTTTGCGGACTAAATATCTAAATGAAGAATTCTTGTGTGGTGGAAATAAATGAAATTTGCAGGAAGTGAGTGATTAAAAAGGTGTGGGTACATGAATGAGAGACTACGGGACAGAGCCGCGCGTGCGCCTACAAAGCAGAACTAGTCCCCGGAGCTCCTCCTCCTCCTCTTACTTACAGGAAGACCAAACAGGCAGTGTTTAAAGAAGCATACTGCTTACAGGATCACCTTACTGAACGTGAAACTAGGTAAGGTGTTTATGCAGGCAAGTAGCACTAAAGAGAAACATACTCAGTTTTGCAGCCACAATGTTGAGACATGAAGTTTACTGTAGTTCACAGACATGCAACGGCCTTTAGGAGAAAACATCCACCTAGGCTATATTGATATACAATACAATCGATTATAAGCCTATGGAGTACATCTAATATACAGCGACGAAATGATATACTGTGAATACCACCGTTGAAATACCTACAGGAACATGACAAGCGTCGTGTCCAAAGAGAAGATAGAGCTTTGTTTATCCCGAGGGAAATCCCTCTGAGTGGAGAGAAGGCTTGGTCAGGTAGATTGCTTCATGCTGTAGATTCTAATTTGTATGCGTACAGTAAACCTAGTGCAGGTGAAAGTGTTGAAAATATAATAATAACAATACTAATAATACAACCCAGTTTTTCACCTGATCCCCTGATCTTTAAGTATCTGGATAATATCTGTCCCGTCTGCTGGTTACTTAAACATCTGAAAGAAAATCTACAAATTTTAGATTGGAAAAATGGGATTTGAATAAATATCTAATTATGCAGTTCAGTTTGTTTGTTTGTTTGTTTTGGAAAATAAGAGTCTGGTTGTACAGGTATCATACAAAGGTTATTATGTCCAAAATATTACAACAGTGGCACTGACATTAAATTATAAATTAAATATATTGTGTCTTATATCAAGATGCCATTATTTTAAAGCATTTTAACCCATATAATCCCCACACTAATAGAAGACCACTGTTAAAAATAGTCAAGATTTGTAAAACATGAGGTTAGTGGCTAAGCTATTTACAATGATTTGCATTGCATTCTATGGTTGTAGATCTCTGAAACAGTTTTGTAGCCACCTGTATAAAAGTGCCCATGTATCATATTTCTCCAGTGATGTGGGCTGAAAAAGTGGGGAAACAGTTGGGCCACCCGACACGATCAGTGGCAGGGTGGCTGGTGAGTAAGCTGTTCACAGTGCGCAACCGGGTCCTTGAGGAGAGTGCTGTGCAGCTGAGTGGGATCCAACCTGGGGACACAGTGCTGGAGCTGGGTCACGGCCCGGGACTGGGTCTGCAGTCAGCAGCCAAACTACTCACAGGGCCCACAGGCCGCCTTATAGGGGTGGATTACTCAGAGTACATGCATCAGGTAAAGTATGAAAACTGACAGACTGGAATAAAGTATTTAAATTCAAGTTTGTCTATCACATGCACGTCTTGCTAGTTTGTTACAAAAAGAGTAGTCTTAAAAGAACAAGACACAGTAACAAGCCTCTCTAGCCTTCCTAAACTAGCCACATAAAAATTGTAAGCCTCTCTGTAAGGAACACTGATTAAGAAAAAAAGAGAAGAAACCATTGGCAAACAGGCAGACAACAGCTGAAAAAACTTTAGCTACTAGTCTGGGACATCATTGCATTTGAAGGGGAACATTGCTCGCTTTTGGAATAGTAGAATATTTCTCTTTTTCTTCTCTTACAGATGGCAAGTGAGCGACTGAGGGAACTTGTGGCCAGTGGGAAAGTGACCCTACACCACTGTGATGTAGCAGCAATGCCTCTGACAGACAGCACTGTGGATAAAGTCTTTCATTGTAATTGCTACTACTTCTGGCCGGACATGAGGAAGGCAGCCACAGAGATACACCGGGTAATGAAACCAGGTAGGATAAGACAGACTTTATTTTCAAGGCACATTTGTCATCCAAATTAAAACCTGTCTCAGATGTTCTGGTGATTTATTACCTTACTCCTAGTTTTGACTTTCTGAGCAATCGCTGTCTTTTAGTAATGCTTCTCTGCACAAAGGGCATTCTTTTTTTTCTCTCTTGAACCCACCCAGGAGGCCAGATGGTGACCACGCTGAGGCTGTTCCATGTGGCTACTTTGGCAGCAAAGCGAGTGATGCCAGGGGAGAACTGGCGCCCGGAGGCCTACATGGGAGCACTGAAAGACTCAGGCTTCACTGACGTCAGAATGGAAGACAAACGGCACAAACACATCACTTTTCAGGCTATCTATGCCACTGCCAGAAAATGAGACTGAAATCAAACTGCAAATGAAAGATTGTGTGTATTTGAAATGCTTGAATGAAAACAAATCCAACACAGAAACAAAGTGCAATACAATACATATTGTTATTTTTATGTATGCATTTACTGTGTCATAATTAAATGAAAAAAAACATATTTTAAATAACAATTATTTTTGCCTTTTGTTTTTAAAAATTGTTTTCATTGTGTCATGAATTTTCCATGCCACATTAAAATCAAATCACAACACAGAAAACAAAGTGAAAAGATGTAGTGCATTTCGGTGTGTATTATATTTCTGTGTTTAATTTGTTTTGATTTCATTTAAAATCTTGCATACCCCTCAGCTGGACCGCACTGTATCATATAACTTCATTGACTATTTCCTTGATACAGAGAGGATTTGGAGTACATGCTATGGCATGGTACCGGGTTGCAATACACTATATTTTATTCTGTTGTAGGGCTGTTTGATATGGTTGAAATTGAATAAGGATATTTTCTGATATCAGTATATCACAATAGAGTATTTGTTTGTTGGTTTTCTCTCCAAGCATCCCCACAGCTGTTAATTTCTGTCTGACAAGCTGCTGGCTCACTGCGATATCTGCCTCCACTGGACTGAGCCCATAAATAACTGCTACTGTTGCTAAAGTAAAAAATATGATCTAAGATAAGATACAACTGTACTCAGTTAAATAAATTAAATAAATGCATTGTATACATACTATATATACTGGTAGATACATAGTACAATTAAACACTGTATACTGTATGTATGTAATATAAATTTGAATAAAGTTAAAGTTAAAAAAAAAATGAAATGGAGAGAGCTGCAAAATACAAATTCCAGTGCAATGGATGAATGAATGTGTTGAGCAAGCAATGTGTACATAAAAGTAATATAAGTAATATGCCGTACATAAAAGTGCATCTGTGTTACTGTTTTACAAATGTTACAGATTACAAGCATATATACAGTATGGATGGAAAGTGAAAAAAGATAAGGGTGATTGTACTGAAAGTATGGGATAAAATATGGGATACAAACTGTAGAAATAGGAATAGAAATATTCGCTATATGGTAACATGCATAATAATAATAATCCCTTATCAGTGTCAAGTGTTCAGCACTGAACTATCCCTATGATATAGATAAATTGATAGAGTGGAAACCCTTGGTTCATGGCACTTTGGTTTGTCCAAAATTTTCAAGTCAAACACAGTCGTTAACGAAGAAGCTCGAAGTCAAAGTGACTCAAAAACATAGACTTTGCTTTTACAAGCATCTGTCCAACAGGCCAGGAGATGCCGTTTCATGTTTAAAACCTCCATATTTAAAGGAGTCTGTCGTTTAGGTATGAGGACTTGTTGAATTAAAGACAACACTAGCAAGTGAACGGTAGGTGGCGGTCGTGCTTCCGTTGGGTGCAATGCGACACTAAAATAGAAGAAGAAGAAGTTGAACGTGGGCGGTGTTGATGACGTAGGGAGAGGGAAATCCGAAACGGAACCAACGCCGGACAGTGCTGGGAAGTAAAGTGAAGTCAAGCGACGACAAGCCGGAGGAAAGTAAGCGATTGTGATTTAATATCGAGGAAACAACCTCGTATCCTGACTACGGCGGGGTTATATTGGACTTACAAAGACATACTAACATGTTTCCATAGCCACACATCACTTAGCAGGCTAAAACGTTAGCTATAACAAGATACGTTAACACAGGTACCGTTATGTCTTAAGGGATTTCAAAAGCAACCGTGATTGTCTGGTCTAAACGAATACATAAATACACGAGGGGCAAAAAAAAAAGCACCACTTCTTAATTCCTGGCGTTTGTGATGCATTAATCAAGACTCGTTCCTGTTCACGCCATTCTCTGCTTAGCAGAATGCAGAGGGCTTCCCGTTTAAAGCGTGAACTTCAGATGTTGAGCACCGAGCCACCTCCCGGGATAACATGCTGGCAGTCCGAGGATCGGATAGACGACCTCCGGGCACGTAAGTGTTCTCAGCGGCAAGGCTTTGAAACTAGCATAACTAACTGCATTTGTTCTCAGCAATATACCACATAGCAATCAAAATATTTGTCTAATCTACCTGATCATGTGTTTTTTCCTTCCTGTGGTTTACAGAGATAGTGGGCGGAACAGAGACTCCATATGAAGGTGGACTCTTCTCCTTGGAGATCAAGGTCCCGGAGAGGTACATTTTCTCAAAGGTTTGACATTGGTGGAGGTGTTCTCTCTCCCATTTCCATTTTATAAACACTTACTGCAGCCTAGTAAGACTCACCTGCTGTTTTCGCTTCGTAGGTACCCATTTGAGCCTCCCAAAATACGATTCTTGACCCCCATCTACCACCCAAACATTGACAATTCAGGACGTATCTGCCATGATGCTCTCAAACTCCCCCCAAAGGTTGTAACGAATTACAAACAAAAAATGTAATTGTTTCTGTTTCACCTCCATCATCTGGTTTTGTTCGTCTGCTGTTGAATAAATGAGTAGATATACTAGCTAACAGCAGTTAGATTTAATGTTTTTTCATTTATTTTTTTCATTTTATTCAGGGAGCCTGGAAGCCATCCCTAAACATCTCCACAGTCCTCACCTCCATTCAGCTGCTCATGGCTGAGCCCAATCCAGACGACCCACTCATGGCTGATATAGTGAGTCACACATAATCTACTATCTGTTAAGAGTACCTTTATACACAATCACACTGTGGTGGTGTTATTTGTTTTTGTGAATATTCTAATACAAATATGGATATGGTACAATAGAGCTTTTGCAAAAACTTTTTTTTTATATCAGAGTGGCTGAGAACTAAATAACATTATGCTTAAAACTTGCACCTGGAAAAGAATTGAATACTCTTTCCAGTATGCATTTTTATTGCTAGCCAGAGGTTTTGCTAACTGCCAGAATAACCTGTTTAGATATCAGTCTGAAACACCTTTACCTCTTGTCACAAAAATACATCCTCTTGTGGTCTTAAAATTGCAGTAGAGAGCATTTGAATTGTTATACTGAGATCAATGGTGTATCTCGACCGTATACACCTGTAAAGACACACGCACATTTTTTTGTATGCAGTCATCAGAGTTCAAATACAACAAACAGATGTTCACGGAGAAGGCCAGGAAGTGGACACAAGAACATGCCATTCAGAAGAACATGGTAAGTCACTCTCATCTATGGGCGAAGCAGTTGTAACATATTTACTGTGGTTCGTGGTTGAAACCGTTAACTTTTTATTATTTCATTATGTACAGACCTTCTCGGGTAGGCTGCATTATTCTTAGTGGGTGACATGATTGTCATTTGCTCCACAGCACTGTACTGGCTGTCATTGTATTAGCTGTGTGCAGTATGTATTTTACCCACAAGGTGGTGCTGTGCTCCCTTGATAGAATGTTGTGTACTAATTTAATATTCACTTGCAACAAAGTGATGCAGACAGTTTGATTCATACTCAAATGTGACCTCCACATTTCACAAGTCTCATTTTTGGGATGTGGAGAAGCATAGCTGAGCAATGCTGTCATTGTCTAAAATATTTTGTATCTGTCTTTGTTCAGGGAGTCGTGGAGGGCAACAAAGAAAATACTCCAGACCAGAAAGCTTCATCCCGCAAAAGAGAGGCTTTGGGTGCACAGCAGGAGGCAGAGGAGCCAGCAAAAAGAACCTGCGTGTAGTTTGTATCTCACTTGTTAGAGCCACAGGTCTCTCTTCACCAGAGCCACCATGCCTTATACACCTGTCTACTTGTAAAGAGTATGATTTGAAATTTTAATTTAGCGCTAATACCTACTTCCATTTACTATGTATGCATTTCTGTTCTTAATCTAGAAGTACTGACATATTTATATGTATAATGTTTGTGTTGTGATATTAAAGTTTATTAATATTAATTGATGATTCAACTTATTTAATGTATACATTGACATCTGGTGTGGTGTGAAGGTGTGTTTCACAATAGTAGCATAAGCAGAGTGGTGTGATGTGTATATACAGTATGAAGATAAAAATTTTATTCAAACATATGCTTACCAGTTGTATACAAAGTATGTACATCCTAAATAGCAAGTTGTTTTTTACAAACTAAGGATTTATTTCTTAATATATAAAATTATATATTTGCTGTTTATCATATAAAAAGGGAGACAAACATCATAAGGCTGTAGTGAGTCAATACCATGCTAGTTCAGAGGTAGTTACATTGTATGTACATATTGCTAGCCTACACTAATGTCTGTAGAAAGATAACTACATCCCATTCAGTCTGAATAACTGCTTGTCTCCTGTTGCATATTTGAGACAAAATCATGTAAACTGTATGTGCACATGTGATCTGTTGCATTTGCTGCCACACAAAAAATAAAATTTTTATAACGGCTATTACACAGTTGCAAAGAAATATATCTGACAATAACATTTCTGTGGATGAAAAATGTTAGCTTACTCTGGTAAAATGTCCTGGTGTGTCTGATGATGACTCACTTTCTTTGAAACAGACCTTAGCAATAGGATAGAACTTATATTTAAAAAAAAAACAAATGATAACTCCATTTAAAATATAACCAAACAATCTGTAACCTCTAAGTTGCATGTCTCATGATCACATTTCAGTATAAACATTTACACTTAAAATTCTACTGGTTCTACCTAAATTCCCCCTGGCTAAACCATTGATTTGTCTGATGCTTAGATTTTCCATGTAGTTAACAAGCTTTTATTTTAGCTTTCTTTTTGTCATATGAGTCCATGACTGACGCAGTCCACTGGGTAGTGTCTGAAATTGTCATTTATTATAGCAGACAGGTTGTATTGTGGTGTTTCCTTTAATAGTCTTTACTGTGAAGGGAACTTTTACTTGTACTCTCCATTTTCAGAGGCACTTTGTTGTGTTCTCATAGACTTCTCTTGAGTACTCTGCAGTCTCTGTGTGGACTCATTCTGAGGTGCTTGAGGATTGATAACCCAGAGCTGGCCTTGCTGCTGCTGTTCAGTGATGGTCCTTGAGTGTCCATAGTGTCCCAGCTATTCAAACCACTAGCTTGGAGGCTCATGGATGAGAGGTGAGAGAGGGAGTCATGGTAGAGTGATACAGAGGGCAAGTGTTATGAATCACATCTTGATCCAAACTCTTCAGACATTCATCGTCGTTCAGGCTCCCTCGTTCTGTCACCCTGTCTCTACCTCTGGCAGTGGGTATCTGGCAAGGGATGAGAGGAACAGAGGAAGTAGAAGAGCAGTGGGAAAACCTGATTGGATCCAGTCGGGGTTGGAGTGGAGGCCCCCCACTGTACAGGGCATCAGCATCAGCTAGTGACATCTGTGTCGATGAGTCGGAGCAGGAGCTCTTCTCTGTCTCCACAGAAACCAGCGAGTCCAGGGTGCGGTCCCGGCGTAGCTGTGGACGTGCTTTGGGGTGAGACCAGAAGAAAAACTGGGAGTGGTCTCGGGTGAAAAGGAGGAAGAGGAGGGGGTTGAGGCAGGCAGGCAGGGGCTGGAGAAGCAGGAGAACTGACTTTAGCACTTCCTCCCCCAGAGAGAGGAGACCCAGGATGGAGCAGAGGGAGAGGAAAGCTACTGGTACATAGAGGAGGCCATTGGTGAATATTAGCCAGGCAACATGTTTGATCATAGCGCAGTCCCACAGGCCCTCACACTCTCCCCTAAGTAACTCCCAGTAAAGGCGGATGTATGAACCTGTGACTATAAGCAAGCACAGGGTGTTCATCATAATTAGCGACAAGGGAAATCCCAGGGAGGATGGCAGTCGAGAGGATGGGGGTGGCAGGGGCGAGGGAAGGCAGAACGGCGAGGACCCATACTCTCCAACTCCTACCAGTGGGAGAGAAGCTAGGGTGAGGGAAAGAGTTAGGCAGAAAAGTGCACATGTGCGTACACTCCCAAGGGATGGGGACTTCCCATAGGCGCGGGCACAGGTCACGCTCACGCCACACTGTACAGCTGCCAGAGTCAGCAGCAACACACTTGCCTCTGACGCAAACACCCAGACCCATCCTGTCGCCTGACAACCAGGACCCCCCTCCCAGCGGGCACCGTGGTGGCCAAACTCTCCCAGTGTTAGAGCATCCACAAGGGCCAAGGTGCATGTACACACACCGGTCAACAGGTTGGAGGCACCCATGCAGGCCACAGTGAAACGGAGCGGTGACAGGTAGCCGGGTGAGCCGAAGAGGGACAGGAGCAGGAGGGAGTTCCCCAGAAGAGACACCAAGGAGATGGACCACAAGCCCACACGAACCAGCCAGCTGCCCAACAGAGAGTCGCAGGGACGGAAAGGACCTGCAAACATACAAATCAGCTGTAGATAAACCAACTGTATATGGTGAATTTATGCCTCAGTTTCCTCATACTGTTGTTGTGACAAAACAATCTGCAAGCCAGTTGATAACAGCTTGACCATCATCACTGAAGGCCTAACTTCTGTTACCTGGAGTCGGTGTGCATTGGACACTGGTTTGTAGTTTGGATTCTTCTATTTCTAGTTGGAACTCCTCCAGGTCAGGGTCATCTGGAATAAAGCATTGTCAGGGTCAAAAATCAGAGGTCCAACACCTCCTACACAGTATACTGTATACATGCTGGATTGTGTGTGGCCCTGGCTACAGGGGGTTGGTGCAATAAGGGAGGTGATCTAACATTCTTTTGCAATGAAAGAAAAAGAAAAAAATATTTGTAGAAGATAATTGGCACTTGCAGGAAATTTGATCATCATGACTGTTTTTCTAGCAATTAAAGGTGAATACATTTTAATCAGTGATATGTCATGGTTTAATCATCTTTTGTTATCGTTACCTTTTGTTACACCCAGCAATTGTTTATTTTCAGATTTAATGGTGTAGGTTTAATGGTTTTAATTTCAACTTAATTTTGGTTTATTGGTGTTAATATTTTATACCTGCCACAGGAATGCGTGGAAGGGTCAACACTCAAGTGTAAGTGTGTGTCAGCTGCCAGGTAGCTGTGGTTTCAGCGAGGTTCTGACATGTTTCAAGTGGGCTTGTGTAAATAATTCAGCAATGAGCACACGCATATGGGGCTCAGATGTCTATGTATTACTTTACCCCTCCTCCTGGGTGTGTACCATGTGTGCTATATACTGTATATATGCTCGCACAGATATCGTAATTGCGTGCTTTCTTACAGTGTGTGTCAGCGTGGATAGGGTACATGGCTACAGTCCTCTTGTGTAGGTCCTCGTCAGTGTTGCTCTGCTCTGTGTCCCACTGGCTGGCTGGCTTGTAGCTATCACAGGAACCATACACGCAGCACTGGTAGGCATAAGGCATCTCTACTACTCTGTAACGAACAGATGGAACAGTATTGACAATATACCAGGAAAAACAATGCCACAACAGATGGTATAAGTAGAGAAAGAAGACTTGCGTGATGTCCATTTTAATGTGAGCTTGAGCATTACCAGCTTAGCTTTTAGATACAATATTGGATATTCACACTGACATTTCAAAGCAACCTCAAGTGCTTATGAATCTTCCTGTAGCACTTGAGTACATGTGAAAAATCAAGTAAACGTACCCATCATCTAAAGGAAAAACGTAGGTGAAACTGTCAGTTTTAAAAAGTCTGGATCAGCTAGCTTTGGTGTGAATGGTTGTACGCAAACATTTACTGTACATGTACAATGCTTTTGAAATGGCTTTCTGCCAGGAGTTCTGTTTTGGACAATGTTCTACAGTATTGCTGACATTGCCACTTGATCACCTGCCATCTCCTATGTCTTTGAAACTCACTCTCAATTTTTACTTCACTGCACCTTTCCAGGCCTTCAGGGATCTTTGCAACAAGAATTAACTTGCTGCTGACAAATAATTCCTCGTTGTTGAAGTTCAGTTCAGGAATGGCTTGCAGGCATACAGTGTTATTAGTTTATTGTCAACCTTGGCTGCTTTTGGTAAATTGAAGATATTAATAGAAAATTGTGAGAGGAAGGATAATTGTAGGGATGGCAAGTGGTGCATTGTTCCTTACAGCCAGAGGATACACACCTGGGTAAGTTCACATTGGGGACTAAGAAACAATAAAGGGATGCATGATGGCTTGTGTGTGTGTGTGTGTGTGTGTGTGTGTGTGTGTGTGTGTGTGTGTGTGTTACCTCATACGGGGAAAGTGATCAGGACTGAAGGCCTCGTATAATTCTGTGTTGCCCCTCAGCTTGAGATGGGTGAGATACCCCAAACCAGCAACCGGTACTGAGCTGAGACGGTTCTCAGTCAGGTCCCTGAAATAAATATAGAAAGAAACAGAAGGGGGTGGGTGTCAGATCGGGCCAAGTCAGTGTTTACAAAATGTGTTTTCATTTCAGATATTGCCGAGGGTCATCCTTGGTAACAAAAGTCCTTGTCTCTTAGATATTTTAAACTGTTCAGACAAGGCTCTATCAGATTCCCTCCAGATAACACTTCCTGTCAGATGTAGAGTATCTGCTTGTTTAGCTAGGCATACTTCAACCAGTCTTCACACAAAGAAGCAGTTTGTATTGGCATGACCTGAGATGAGTCTCCTGGCCACACAGAGGGGTTTTTCAAACAATAAATGCATATCAGTGTTCTCTGTAGACTCAGCCAAAGACAACAGGTTTTCTGTGGCACATGCAGTCAAGTGTGGAGTGTTTGTATAAGGCGAAGGTTCTGGCGTACAGCTTAACTTAATTAAAGATGCACAAATTTGGTGTGCCTTCTAGGGGAGAGGAGTGACACTGCAGAATGACTAGATGAAAGGGAGAAGAGTCTTAATGACAGTTATGTATCTGTGTTTACTCACAGTTTGATCAAAGAGTGAAGCGAGGCGAAGGCATCTGGGTGGATCCAGTCGATCATATTCCAGCTCACATCACTGACAGAAAAAATAATCAAAGTGAAGTGAAATGGGCCGAAAGCAATTGTAATTACACCTTGAATGTTCTCTCTATCACCACTAGATGTCAGTAATAGGTCATATGTCTACATAGTTTGATTTTGACCAATGCTTTCCAACCTTTTTGGCCTATAACCCCTTAAAATAAACCAATATCTACGTGTGACTCCTCATCATACTTTGAGTGATTTTCCCTCCACAGATTGTTTCATTTAAATATTCTCTAGAGTCGCGAAGAGTCTATCTAGTATTTCACAAACAAAAACGCAAAAAAAGAGGAAAATCAGAATAAATATACAACATTTTGTGTAGGAGAATTATGTTTTTCTTTTCTCCTACCCCTTGGTGGGGTCCTGATCTAGAGATCTAGAAAATGAATTTCTAAGAAAGCAATGTGTGACGTGGGAGAAAACAGTTACAACAAATGTTGACTTACAGTGCTCTTAGAGAGGTGAGCTGCTGGAAGGTGCTTGACTCTATCCTCCTGATTTGGTTATGCTGTAGCCCTCTGTTGAGAAAAATACATATAGGCATACATAAGTACAATGTAAAATGTGCAGGGAAACATAAAAATGTTGATTTTGATGCATATGTGTGGGTGCAATTGTGTTGGGGGTTGAACTACTCACATCTCTTGCAGTGCAGAGCAGTGGTAAAAGCTGGGCAGATCCTCTATCTGGTTGTAAGACAGCTCCCTACAACAATACACAAAGCACACATAAACACAGTGACCAGCTGTGGATTTATAGCGTGGGAAATTATGGGGGTGACAGGATTATTTGGGTGAACAGTCGACTCTGTGAGCAGCAAGGCGATATAGCAGGACAATAATTTTGGGGGGATGATTGGATTTCATAGCACAGTGATTGTACAAATGATTTCCTGGGGGCACAACTCTCCACAGTTGGGTTTTGTGTATCACACCCCCTGTGTGTGAGTGTGTATGTGTGTGTGTGTGTGTGTGTGTGTGTGTGTGTGTGTGTGTGTGTGTACTCACAGCACTCTGAGGCGAGGCAGCTGCTCACATAGATCCAAAGGGAGAGCTGAGAGACCGGCCCGAATCAGCGTCCTATAGAGAAAAAGAGAATCCTCTGATCATTGTTGAAGTGCAAGCAAGCGAAAGGATCCCCCCAATCCCGTGAGTCTAACTTGGTCAGACAGGGAGCTGTGTATGTTCGCCAAACCTGTCACTGCCTGGCATAACTAGCTTACCCCTCCATATCCTTTTTCTGAGTCTCCTGTTCTGTCCCTTTCTCTTTTTTTCTCTCTTGGCTTTCTGTGTGCGTCTTTCTCCTGCTTATCCTTATCTCTCTCTCTCTCAACTCATTTTCTCTCATGTACTTGGACTCCCGGGGTTGTATCTCAACCTCAGTGTCTTTTCACATTCTTTGTTGTATGTGGTGAAGCCCCACTAGATGAAATAATACTATGCATGTGTGGTGGTGGTAGTGGTTCGTGTGTGTGGGGATAAAGGAGACACTCACAAAATTTCAAGGCTGGTGGTTCCTTTCAGATCGGGAAACTCTTGAATCTGAGTTGCTCCGTTAAGGGAACTGCAGTCGAACAGGGAGAAAAGTGTCAGAAAACTGTCTCTCCTTCTTTCCCTCTCTCCCTCTCTCTCTCTCACATTCACACACACACACGCGTGTGCTCACAGACCTCGTCTAACAGCTCATTTCAGCCATCAAACTTTTCCTCCAACATCAACACAGGCTGTGTTGGCTGTCTCACTAGACATCATAAGTCACACCATTCAACATGTTCTTACAACACACTCTCTCTTACCACATCAGCACACAGCACAGCAATACGCTAACACAACATCATTCAGTAGGCCATTACACATGTCCACTCAACTCTCACTGCTAGGGACAGAGGATGATTTAAACGGTGTTTGGGCTAACTCACTGGAATAGTTTCTACTGACCACATACTTACAGCGTGTGCAACTTAGGTAAGAACTGGAAAGCGGATTTTCCCACAAAATGGATGGGGTTCTCATAGAAATGACTGGAAGAAAGAAAGAGAAAAATTGATTTGGACATATTCTGATTAATTTGTTTTTGGGAATGAGTTATGTTGTACATGATGTTGACATGACATGCAATTATGTGTTAACCTAATACAGTATGTGCACATTGTAGCATTAAGCTTTGAGCTCACATGGTTTGGAGCTGAGGGTTTCCCACGAAGGCCCTCTCAGGGATGGCTTTGATATTGTTGTTATGGAAGCCCCTGCAAATATAAAAACAGACTTTTAGTTAGACAGTCTATCAATATGTTTCTGATTTTGTGTGTGTGTATGTGTGTTTGGGGAATCGACAGAGTGTGTTTGTGAGCGAGAGGCAAGTCATATGTCCTCATGTTGCACCTGCCATTGCACAGCTGAAAAACATTTTTGGATAAATGAGATGTAAACACGCACACATACGCAGTATCTGTGACACATATGGACGCTGCAGAACATCTGCTGAAGCTGAGGGAAAACATGGTTTGTGTGTGCGTGTGTGCGCGTCTGTGTGTACGTGCAGGCAAGCGGGTGCGTGGGTGTGTAGCCAGCACCTGCTTATGGCGAGAGAGATTGTATCCGAGTGCCACATTAAAATCACTTAACGGGATTACTTGGGATACTGCAACCATGATAGTCATGTCAGGCAGGTGTGTTTGTGTATGTGTGTGTGTACTCACAGTTCCTGAAGCTTACTCAGTGTCCTGATGGCCACAGGGAACTCCTGCAGATCATTGTAGTTTAAATCCCTGATAGAGAGACAGTAAGATAATTAAATAATATATTGAAAGGCATGATGGAGGTTTTATTTCCCTGCAATGGAAATCATAATTCAACCATGTATGATATCCTGTATTGCTGTGTGTGAGATTCCATATGTATATGTAGCCATTTCCTCTCCACTCTGAGAGGCTGACAGCTGCAGTGAGTGTGAAGTTTGGATGTGACCCTTGACCTTTGTTGCTCTGACCTGATTATTTAGGTCTGTCTGTGATTAGTTGCCCAGGAAACGCTGTATCAAAACAACTGTTGCTATAGTCGACACAGCTCATATGCAGGTGGCAGGACATTTCTTGTCTGTATAATGAGTATGTACTGTAGATGTGCTTGTGTATGTGGGGACAGTATGCATTGTGCATGTTTGTGCATACAGTACATAGTATGTCCTTTGCCATATGAGCTTGGGGATACGTGCATGTGTATGTGCTGTCTTTGACTCTTAGCCAACTTAAGTCATAGTCAACTGGATTTATTTTTATTCTTAAAGTATAAGACAACAAAAATGCTTTTTATTAAGTACTTCTAGATTTATATGCGTGTTTTTCCCCAAGCATCGGTGGATGTTGTGAAATGTTTGTCTTGTTTGCATATGCTGTTACATTTTCCAGCAGTCCCCTGGACGGCTCCTTGTAGTAATGATTTTATAATACACACTAGGGGCTGGGGAGGGTGGTGTGGTGATGCAGATGGTCTCTCGTATTTCTCATAAGCGAGGCCGCTGTGAGAGATTAACCCCTCATACCAGCGCAATCCCTACGTCAATGACACCTGTCATCTTATCCCGCTGAATCATCTGTCTCTCCTCGCCGCTGAGGCCCAAACACTTTAACACACACTATTCTGGTCCAGAGAGCTCCATCCCTCTTTTTCTCATTCTCTGGTTTCCCTTCATCCCCTTAACCATGGCTCCCCTGACTTACACCGTGTACCCTCACATTTCCCAGCATGCATAATGGATTTTAAGTGGAGTGTTAAGCTGGCCATACGCTTGTGAGTGCACAGGCAGAAGTACTTGCTTATCTGCACACACACACGCTTGTGCCCACACACATGCTCATAAAAAGGAACACATCATTTTTTACACTTCAACAGGTTGTTAAGCAGCATGCCAGAAACGGTGTTTTCATCAGACCACCATGAATTTTGCAGGAGACACAGTTGCACCGTCTCCATTTCGCTCGCTTTCTTTCTCCACCTCTTTCATAAGACTGCCTCAGTTTCCTGCAGTTTCCATATTGGTGTGTGGTTAGGCTCTAGCTATGGCATGTACGCTCAAACAGCTCTCCTGTAGCCATGCTGAGCCATATTTGACCTCAGCGCTGCTTAGCAATTACTTTTACAAAACACAGAGGAATCTGTTGATGTTACTTCAAGGTAATCAAAGAGGAACTTTTCATCTTCACATTCCTGTCGCTCATTTGTTGGTTGTGGTTTTGAGAAACGTTCAAGCACCTGCTGAAGTTACCGGGATATTAATCATTATGACTTTACGATTTAGTGCTACACTTTATTATTCTTTGGCACACTTGGTACATATGATTTATAAAAACACATTAATTTCAGGTGTTCCAAGTAACACCAAACACTTTCATGCACAAAAAGAAACAAGGCTGTAGTCAGAGACACAAAGTGAGTAAATTGATGGCTCTTGGTTTTATTACCTTTTTGAGGTTATATTTCAGGACATAACATTCTTCATATATCTTAGAGTTAATCTAAGGCAATGTGATTGTTGTAAACCACCATACTAAATTAATGTTCATACTGCATCAGTGTTTGGGGAAACAGAGGAGGTACTCATTTGGGCCTTTGAAATGAAATCACTTCAGGGTGCGTGCATGTGAGTTTGTGTGTGTGTGTGTGTGTGTGTGTGTGTGTGTGTGTGTGTGTGTGTGTGTGTGTGTGAGAGAGAGAGAGAGAGAGAGATAGTGAAAATGTCTTATGTTTAATTTGTAATAGTAACCAAAATAGTGTCCAAAAAGCGTGTGCGCATGCATGTGTGTGTCTGTGATACTCACAGTGTCTCCAGACTATGTAAACCTTCAAAACATCGCTCGCCCATGCTCTGGATCTGGTTGTTATGGAGATGTCTGGAAAAAGGCCACAAATATTTTTCAACAAATCATAAATTACTTTCTCAAAAACATTTCCACACTGCAATCATCACCGCCCAGTTCTAAGTCGACAGTACAAATCATTTCTCTGGTAAGTTGAGAAACCCGGACTCAGGAGAGTTTTAAGTAAACAAATCAAGATGTCACTTACAGTACGACAAGAGCAGAGAGGTTGGTGAATGCATAATCGGGGATGTGTGTGATCTGGTTGAGGGCCAGAGTCATGGCCTGCAGGGAGGGCAGAGAGTCCAGGGCCGTCACTGGGATCTCTGTTAGGGAGTTGTCGTCCAACCACAGGTGTCTTAGAGAGCGAACCCCTCTAAAGGCCCCAGCCGGAACCTCAGACAACAGGTTAGCATCAAGACGCCTGCAGGGTGAGAGGAACTGAGCTTAGCGAGATAATCACCAAGTCTAAGTACAGTATGTTTGCTTATGTGCATGTGTATCCGTGCTTGTGCGTGTATTAGAGGTTATGTGTCGTGGCATTGAAACACTTTGGCTTACAGGAAGGTTATTATGAGAATTACACATCCTTAATTCTCCTTCTTTCATCTTTGCTGCAGCTTCTTAGAAGATCTTCATTATGATTTATTCCCATGCTAAATAAGCCATGTCTAGCTTCACCAGCACAGACATGTATGAAATGCAAGATGAGAAAAACACAGACACAAACGTGTAGGGACGGTTGCTGCGAGCCTGTTGTATTCTACCCCTTTGTAAAGCTGACTTCTCTCATCATCTGGAAAAAGGGAAAGACGGAAGGAGGGAGAAACAGTTAAAGATGCATCTTCAGCTGTTCCTCCCTCCTTCACTCCTTCCATTGGAGTCCCGCTGACACCGAACACACACATATGCTCTCACATATGCACTTTCATCTCTGCAACCATACCAAACCCACCAAACCTTTGTCCCCTCTCTCCCTCTGTGTCCTCAACCCACAGGCAATGAGTGTGGACTGTGACACACACACACACACACCCCACGTAAATGCACATATGCATACACATTGTCCATAGTGATGAATGATCCCCTCAGGGCAGAGTTGAGAAGCTGAGACCACTTCCTCCTGCTATTCTTCTTTCTTTGGCCCTTCACATTCATTCATTAATCTCCCTTTCCTCCCTCCGACCCCTCTCACACTCACATTTTGTTTCTTACATCTTCACTGATGCACTCCCAGCTGCCACAGACCCCTTTGCGTCTCACTCCTTAACTCTTGTTCGTCTTTCAGACGTCCTCCCTTATCAATCTTACACTGTGGTTCTTTGATTCTCGCGCTACAGCTCCTCCTTGGCCTACTCGCCCCTCAGAGGCTATACCAAACAAACAGCATCATCAAAGTGAAATCTGAACTTGAACTCTGAACTCTCTGCTTTTCTCCCCAGGGAAATGTTCCATCAGGAGAGGCAACTGTATACACTGGCAGATGCTCACACACAGGCACACAGGGAAACACCCTCCAGCATACATGTAAATACACATGAATGTGTGTACGCGCGCTCACAAACTGCTTCAAGAAATGTTCATCTTGTCCACTTCCTGAGCACACATTTGTTCTCAGCACTTAACATCGTCCTTGTACATCCTGTGCGCTCCAACTGTGGACAATGTTTGTCCCTGACCCAAATCACAGGATGAAAGCTACGGAAGACCCTTCAACTTTCTGGTTTGTTCTCCAGGGCAAAATAATAATTGCTCCTCTGGGTGGACCTGCCAGGTCTCCAGAAGGTCCAGACAGAACCAGGAATGTTCCACAGAAGCCAATAAAGCAGCAACTATTTCCTGTCCAACACATCAAAGTCTGAGGTACGATTATGGGAGAGAGAAATAGAGACAGAAAGAGAAAGTTCTCTTAAATGATCCAGGAGATCTGTGAACCTGCCTCCACTGGTTTAATTCTCCAGATGGCCAAAATGTTATACAACTGAGAACTTGGAGGAGCACGTTTCACTGCCGCTGAGTCAAATCTCTAAAAACAGGGTTACGTTGATTAATGTGGCTTGTGGAACTCATCAGTGGTGATTACGCTGCTTAACCTCTGGGTTGGGACCCAAAACACGTCTGTCTGCTTGTGATGGCACCGAACTAAACAACAGCACTCACACTGTGTGTTGTAATTAGCCTATTCCAAATGGTGAGACAAATTTCTCTGCTGACAAAAGGATTCTGGTCCGAGATTAAGACATTATTTATTTTAGATGAAAGCCTCCTTTATACATTTATACCAATTTAAAACCCATGTGCTGTCTCTTTCTTTTTACCTGGTGTGTTTTATGTCAGTGAGAGGCGCCGACAAGCTTCACTCTCCAAAGCCTTTCCAGTAATCTTTCTCTGCTGGGCTTATCATTACTGTAATGACAAGGTGCGTCTCTATACACTGGCTCTGTGTGTGTACTGTGTGTGTGTGTGTGTGTGTGTGTGTGTGTGTGTGTGTGTGTTTTCATATACTCGAGACCATCTCTATGTGAAGAAATTGAGAGACCGCACACACATACACACACACATATAGACAGAGACATCATTGTGACAGAAAATTGTGAGGTTAGACATATACTCACAGAAGGACAGCCTGAGCCATAGGGCCTGCCTGTCGGTACAGTGTGTGTGTACAGATGTGTGAGTGTGTGCGCAGTCTTGGTGACTGTGTCGAGGGAGAGCAGGTCTGCTTTATACCAGACAGGGAAACGTTGTAGGTGGTAGAAGAGTTACATGTGCAAGCCCCTCCTATGTTACAACTCCAGCAATTTGACTGTGTGTGTGTATGTGTGATGAAAGAAATGGCTTTAAGGATATTTACAAAGAATTATTAATTTGGAAAGCAGGGCTGTGGAGTACGTGTGCGGTACAAAGTTGGGAGAGACGGGTAGGGGGTGAGGAATTACAGATGAGGTGGTCCACATGCACCCGCCCAAACATTCACACTGACACACACACACGTACACTGACCCCACATATGAGACAATTATGCCACCAAACACTCTCATTAGCCAGGGGGATAGCGGTGTGGGTGGTGGGAGAAGAACGGAGGAGAGGAGCGGAGGAGGAAAAGAGGGGGAATTGATGGAAAATGGGGTTGTTTCACAGCTCATTGGAGATGCTCTCCCTGGCCTGCAGTGTCTGCTGTTTCCCTCATGGCTTCCAGATGCTACCATGAACTGCATTGACACAGTCAGGCTGTGACTCCTACCATCAGGGAGTACAGCACTGAATGCAGAACTATTGGGGTATGGTCTGTAATATGTCAGTGGTACTCTATACCTGCATTGCGGTTAGAGCTGAGATGTGTGGGTGGGTGGCCAGGGGATGTTTTATTCCCGGCTGGATGAGGTCGAGTAGCATGATTAGTGTGTGTGTGTAAGAGAGAGAGACTCACAGGGACAGTAGGTTGGGTAGGTCCCAAAGAGCATCATCAGGAAGTCTCTCCAGCTGGTTGTTTTGTAGCATCCTGAAAGACACGTACAGATTATTGAGTTATAAGTAATGTATGTGGTGTGCGTGAGGGCACATCAAGCAGAACAAATAATTCCATCGTGAGGGAAATCTGACACAAGAAGGAAAGGGCCAGTGAAAGCTTGAAGAGAAGCAGAGAATGAAGGGTAGAAGAAAAGAGAAAGAGAAGCTCCTTGGGTGGGCTGCTGATGTCATTCTCAAAAGAATGGAGCAAAAAGCGAGGAGGAAGTGGGGAGCAAACAATAGCCCTCTCTCTTTCCTCTCCCTCCCTCACTTTCTCTGTCTTCCTCTCCCTCCTTTTTTAGTTTTTATCGTGACCAGTCGTCTGATATTAGTGCACAAGGCGCATAGTCTCCGGTGTGTCGCTCTCAGCAGCGCCGGTATGCCTTTATTGTGGCATCATGGTGCCACAATATTCAGTCTTTCCGAGTCTGTGAGACAACAGTTACACATCTTAGCTCACAGTAAAGTTATTATAATATAAGGATCCTGTATCTTTTTTCTTTGTGAATATGAAATAACCTTGATGCCTCTACTGCCTAGTACGAGACTTTTTTAAATCTTGTTATCTATTTGTTTATTTAGCCATAAGTGAGGGTTACAGTGTTGGCATTAGAGTGCATTCTGGATGTTTCAAGATGTAAAGAGCATATTTTGCTATATTTATTTACATAACTCAATGTGTCACATGCTTTCATAAGGAAGTGTATTTCACAATGGTCTCCTGTGTGAGATATAATGATTGATTCAGTGTAGAAAAAATGCTGCTCAGGTTTGAGAGGATCATGGGAATGTTTCCACTGGGATGATGATGCCATGATAAATACATCGAATTGAGTCTTTTTCCTGTTTCAAAGAAATTCTCTACGGGGAGCTTCGCTGTACTCCACTCTGGGTTCATAACCTTGTGTGTGAGTTTGTGTATGTGTATTAGAGTCAGCAGGGTTGCAACACAAGGCAACCACAAGGTCAGCGGACTGCAAGGTCTGCGGACCGCAAGGTCACCGGACCATTTGTGTTTGACACGGCCTGACTTTAACTAATATATTGAGGAAGGAAACCAACAGCTCAGCTGCTCTGAGGTCAAAGAGACCGTCCAAAGTTTGCTAGGGTGTTATTGTGCATGAATGCTTGCAGACTTGTCTGAATTCGTGATATGTGTGTCCTTCTGCAGTAATGACATAATAGCCCAGGATTCATGGCTGGTTCACTCATTCCGTCTTGGTGAGTTTCACAACACAAGGTGAAAGAAGATCAACTGGTGTGCCTGGTAATCCCCTAGATTCCCTCAAATTACAAACCACAATTCTCAAGCTAAGTTTATATTCTGTGGCAGGGCTTCTCAAACTTTTCTCAGCCAGGGTCCAAAAGGAATTGAGTTGGTGGCCAAGGCTCATGAAATATGGCCGCAACTCATTAGACACCGCACTCACAAGTCAGAGAGTACTATGGTTTTTATGGTATTTTTGCGATTTAATCACGGCAGCGCAAATAGTTGGTGGCCATGGATCATATGGCTATGAACACACTACACTATGAGAAATGGGGTGTTGAGAGAACAGCTTTGAATTGTGTTTTTAAGTGATTTTTTTTGTCACTTGCTGTAATCTCGGTGGGTGGTGTGACTGGGAGGTCCCTGCATTACACCTGTGTGTGTGTGTATGTGTGTGTGTGCATGCTTGCAACTGAAACGGGGCTTGTTTGGGAATGAAGGAACTGCAAGCAGGGCAGGTCTCCCTCAGCCCATAAACTTTAACTACAGTTAATGATGCGTGGCCTGTGTGTTTTATTCAAGGCGGGAGCACAGCTCTATCCCCCCAGAATGCTGCAGTAGAACAACCCACCTGGAATGAGGACTGAACCACCAGAGTGGGATAGGGTGAGAGAGTGGGAGGGGGGGAGGGAGGAGAAGGTTACTTACAGAACTTTGAGGTTGTGGAGACCCTGGAGAGCGTGGCCTGAGATATACCTCAGCTGATTCCCTGAGATACGCCTAGGAGAGAAACACGAAGATCAAAAAGGAGAAATTAAAATCTAAAAGTGAAAAATGAAATAACAAATACACAAAAAATGTACAAGTCTCATAAGAGAAGTTTTGCCTTTTGCTTTATTCTACGTTTTTGAAGTGAGCTGTGATATGACTTCATCCTTGAGTTCCTGCTTTGGGGTTACTTTTGGGGCAGTATGCAAATAACAATATTCTGTTCCCTTCATTGTGGTTGCTATTGGCACACCCTGAAACCTTAACCAATCCTCAGAGCTCTGATGAGTAAGTAAAGACTGAATTGAATGAGACTGAGACTGGGTCAACAAGTGCAGCATAAAAGTATATTTGCTTGTGAGCATGTGAGTGTGTTTATGTGTGTGTATATGGTAAGGTGTATACTATATATGTGCACATGAGCACATGTGTGTGCAATGTGAATGCGTGTGCTATTTTCCATGTCCTTGAGGTAAATTGGGCCCGTTCTGAGGGGCCTTGAGGACAGCGAGGGAGAGAAACCACACACAAGCAATCCAATCAGTTTGTTTATCAAACACAGCACCTAATGGTCATTTGTGAGTGTGTATAAGATGTCCAAATAAATAACATTCAGTCCAACAGAGTAAGTCTCAAGGTCACAAGCTGGAAGCACAGTTTAAACACAGATTTGGTCTTCATGGCTCGAGACCACCCACTTTTATTAAACACACACACAAGTTTAAAGTTACTCGTTGGCATCCTCCTCCTCACACCGTTGCTCTACAGGTGACATTTGACATTTCAGCCTTATGCTAAGCAGCCTGCCTTTGGCTGAGTTGTTCCATCAATGCCAGGATACTGAAATATTGATATAGAGCTCTGCCTGCCTTTCCAAGCCACTATCATCCAGATGGTAATGGACGAGGGCTCCCAGCAAACTCCCTCTGACATCTGATACTCATGTCAACATGTCTCTGTCTTATTACTGTGCAGTGGCAAACCACACAACCCCACCCGCGCTTGCCAAATCTCACACTCGGCCCAGTTTAGAACTCTTACAGAGCTCGTATTTATCAAACACACACACCCGCACATACACATAGATGCACACCCACATCGGCATACTAGAATGCAAAATAGAGTGATCGTTATCCAAGCTATTGTGGTGCCATTTAGTCATGCCTCTCAAACCACAGTCAAAACTCATTCAAACAGACTTCGACTGCGCCATATGATGTCTCAATATGGATTTTACAGAGATGTAAGACAGATGACAGAGAGTTGATCTGCAGTCACTGCAGATCTTTGACCCAAAATTCCAATATTCATTGTTATTTGAAGATAAAGAAGTTCAATTTGAGCTTAGATCAGATTTTTTCACCCATAAAAACACCTATTTACGGCCCATTTGTTGTCCCTCAGAGGACGATAGGTCTGCTACTTCAATACCATTTCAGTAGCTACTTTTCCAGAGGTAACTGTTTCAATTGGCCTTGCTGAGGTCCTGACACCAGTAAAATAGATCTAAAACTCTTTCTACAAAGACCCCTAAGTGCCTTCTTTTGGTTCCTGTTCAAATGCAATGATTAGATACAGACACGTTGGATGGAAAAAAAAGATATAGGTAGCACCAAAGAAAAATAAATGTGTTTTCACTGGGGGGATGAGGAGGGCCAGTAAATTAGAGTTTTAGAAAACAAACATTGTAGTTAAGGCCATGGTATGATGTACATGTCCTACTGCCAACCAGCCTTTCTCTATTAGCTGCACCATTGAAGCCAAAACAGCATTAGAGTGGAATCATGCTTTTTTTTTTTTGCCAACTTCATTTGTCAAATGGATAATTATGTCGAAAGTGAAGATGGATATTGAAAAAGGAAAGAAATGTTCAGACGTTCTTGATAGACATCAACAGAACACCGCCATTGACCAACTATTTCCATGATATCAGTGTGTGTGTTTGTGTACGTGTGTAAATGATCGTACATATGAGTGAATGTTCCGCCTCCTAGTCGTTCCACATCAATCTCATTCTAATGAAAGGCGCCTTGCTCTTGTCAAACCGTGGCTCCAACTGTTTTTTTCTTTTAATTTGATTTTGGGATAGTTAGAATTTTTCTTGGCCCCTGGACTGCGTAGATAAAAAATCCACCTCAGCATAATTCAGCTCTATTGAAGTGATTCATAGATTAAATAACAGAGGCCAGTGTAGTTCAAACGTATCGAAGAGAAATTGGAGGGGTTGTAACAAAGGTGAGACCACCCTGTTATCAGAGATGATCAGTGAGGGCTTTACTGAAACACACCAACTGCTGATTATCCTATGTATCACCACGTCCTATTGCCTCAAAATAATAAACATAAAGACGGATTAAAGACCTAGACAGCAAAGACAGCATCATATTTTGGGATTCTATCTCAGGTAGTGATAGGACGTCATAGTGGCAGCAGGGCCAAGATGGTTGATAGTAGTCAATGATGAAAGAAGACGGAGAGGATAAACAGGTCTTATCAGAGAGAGTGCGGTTTGTGTGTGGGCGTGTCTGTAAGTACAAATGCATGTATGACCTTTTGCACCCTTTGTCCATCAATAGAAACGTTATCCCTCCTTCTGTTCAGAGGTCCACCCTGAGGGTCAACCACTTAACCTGGTGTTAACCTCTGAAATTACTGGAGTAAAATATAGACGTGGAAAGCAGTGTGTGTGAATGGGGGGGGACGTGTTTGTGGGAGAGAAAGAGACAAGCAGACAACAACTAATGTTGGCAACACTTAAAGGGAAACTTTTAATTGACCTAGATAGTCCCAGCTGTGTGGCGCACCTGGAGTATCAAGACAGCCAATATTGTAACCCCTTAACCCTCGCCTACGTCATACTGCTGGCACATCAGCAGGCAATCTTATCACCAAGAGGAGGACAAACAGGGCAGCGCTGGCCTCCTCTCACCATTTGTCTCCTCTTACATTTGGATTTCATTTGTGTGAGAGTCGGAGAGCACCTGAGAGCACACTCACAGGGCTGGAGAAGCCCGGACTGGATGGGTATTCCATGTTTGGCAGATACCGCTGAAGACGAGATCAGATTTATCAGAATTTCAGTCTCGAACTGATAACATGAGCTGGCACCATATTCTAAGCACTTTCACTTAAGCTGGTACTGTGTCAAAAGAGGCAAAGCCAACTGGTAGAGGTTTTTTTTTTTTAAAACCCAGTGAGAATGATTTGCCTGTCAGGCAACTTTGAATGGGCAGAATTCAGCTCCGTATTTATGAGGTGAGTGATGGCTACTGATAATGATAAGATGAGCATGAGAGACTTGACCCAAACGGCTGATTATGAGAGGAGTCAAAGGAAAAAGGCAGAGTGAAATGCGATCTCCGAAGGAACGAACAGCATGGACTTTGATACTGATGATAGGCAGAAAGCACTGTTGGCTTCTTAAGTGGTTTTCAGAAAGGGCTTTCAGAGGGACAGCTTCGCCTAAAACCACCCTCTGCTAATTCCAAGTGGCAATTAGATAAGATATAGATGGCGCATCTTTGATATTAGAACGGAACATTTGAAGAGAGGGGGTGTCTTTGATATGTCAGGAGGTAGATGAGTAACCAGTCTCGGAGTCTGTACTGGAGTGTGGGCATTACTGCCCTCTCATTAATCCATAGACATGCAGTCTGCCTCTCAGTCGCCTCTCTTCATTCTCCGTCTGACTGACAGTTGCATGCAGGTTTCTGTGTTTGAATTAAGAGGCGATTTACTGATCAAAGCACTAAATGGCTTAATGAGAGGGATCTGAGATCAATAGAATACGATTTTGAAATAAAGAGTTAGAGGTAGAGAAAGGGCTGGAGGGAGGGGCGATTACACTTATTTCTTATTATCAATATTAATGCCGCAATGAATCAAAGGGAGGTTTTCTACCTGCTTTGTGAATTAATTAAATCAGCTCATTTGAGGTTCAAAGGGATTAGCTGTTTGCACTTTGATACTATAGACCTGCGCTAAGAGATAAGAGGCAGCATGATAGCAGTTTACGTTTATGAGCGGTGCTTCAGAAGGATACTCTGTATGTGGCTGATAAGATTTTATTCCCTCTCCGCCTCATAGTGTAAAACAGGATGAAAGCTGGACTTCTTGCCATAAGTAGATTTGTTTTGGTATGTAAGAACGTGGAGAATACCAAAAAGGGGGAAAAAGTAGAAAAACTATCAAAGGCAGTAACTGCAGCTTGCAATAGCCTGCAGTAAAATGGGGAGATGGGGGTCTGTAGAAATGATTTGGAAAGGAGGGAGATAGAGTGAGGGAGGTTCAGGCAGGGAGCTAGAGCCCAACATCAAACAGTTTATCACTCTACCAGTCACAACCTGCCTGCCCCTTGCCTCTCCCTGTGCTACCAACAAGTGCTGTAGACCCACATCAAACGCTCTCGCTCTCAAACCGACCGTGTTTGTGTTTAGAGCCTCGGTTTGTTTTTCTTAGCGCTATAACTTGTCGTAATTATAATGTGTCTACCATAACCTGCATTGCTTCATCTCTCTAAACCTTCTAGACAGGAATGGATGTCAGAAATGTGCTTCTCCCTGCCTTGGAACATCATCATCGTCTCAGCATGTTTCCAGAAATGGTCAGCAGGCTATAAAAATTGGCTTTAGGGCAGGAACATCCTCCTTGGAAGAGTTACAAAGCAACACAACATCTCCATAAAGTGTTAGAACATGAGAGCAATACAGAGGAAGCAAGATCAATGGGGTTGTAAAACGCTGGGAGGATTGTCTCTGGACAAACACAGGTGGAGCTGCATCCAAGACCCCCACCCCCTTTTCCCCAAAGCAGGCAAATGTCAGCATCAATGTTCAACATCACTCTGCACTGGGTGGTTCTGATTATTACCCCATCAGCAATATCTGACCTTTACCGTTTTTTTTATCAGCAATTCAACACACGACAATAAATCAAAGTCTTTAATTCTCGAATTTTAAGGTGTCACAAAACTTAATTGTTCAGCTTCGTTCTGCTCTTCAGATCCAGTTTGGCTGTGGCTTAAAGCCAACTGAATGGTTATTCAGCTAACCTTTTACTTTCATCATCATTAACTCATGCCTCACAGGCTGCAGCTGCAAGAATTAGCTAAGAAAACAGCGGGCTGTTCAAACACCCCATGCAGACACACACATGCACACATACACACACACTGCAGGCTTCAGAAGTAAAAGAATCAGGTGAAGGCTGACATACACACATAAGCCCCCATGAGTGACTGCACATTTACACACACATTCACACCCTTAGGGCATATCTGTGGGCAGCAGTCTTTGTCAAACTGAGACTTAGCTGAATTCTGCTCAGTGGTCAGATATCGGTCAGGTCGACCGAAAACATGTTTAAAAAGTTTTGCAATTTTGCTACGGCATGTGTGCTTTCATCAGCCCAAGAAGGAAACCAACACCTTCTACTTTGTGATGTACTGACAAAAGTGTGTCTGTAGCACAGAGTATAGAAGTCAAGAAATTTGGCACAGAGGCTGAGTCAAATTCTTAGTCTTGTTTTCTTATTTTAGCATATTGTTTATTTTGTTACCAGCCAAGAAAAGTATAAAGAATCATGTCTGTTTCTGCATTTAACTCGTTTAGTGTATTGGCACCTATATCAAAACATTTCTAATGATACCCAACTGTACCTATACTTAATGCGATTAGCAAGAAAAACATAAATCTTTGCTGTTTTCATTTTCCCCAATCCTGTCCTGAAGTTCTCCTATAGCGTGTTGTTTGTCTTGGCAAAGGCTTGTGTCTACGTGTGTACTGCTCCTGCTCAGCTGTCCAGCTGTAACAAATTCAAGGAGGGCAAGAAAGCAGCGGCTTGGATGCTGAGCACAGAACCTGCTCTCTAAACACTTTAAGGACCATATATTCACTCTCTGAGTGAATATCAGGTTCCCCTTGCCTCCCTCTTTTGTGCAACCATACCAGGATCTACTAGCCCATTGCTGCAGGCAGTTTCTTGGTAGGAGAGATCAGAGGCAGGCCAGAGTCATCAATCCCCATCACTGAGGTCTGCGCATATCAGCGGCTCGGGGAATGACTGTTTCTTGTCATGTGCGAGTTGTGACGATGGAGGTTTATTAATTGAATGTGAGTTGAACGATTTTTTACTCACAGTTCTGATAACAGGTGCAGTCGGTGGAAGGCTCTGGGCTGGATCTCGCTGATGTTGTTCATACTCAGATCCCTAGAGAGCGAAAAGGGGGAGCATCAGTATCAAAGTATCAATCAATGTACACCTTATCGATGTTCTTTTGTACATGTAAAATTACGAATGTTAAGAACGCATTTTTCACATGGCGATCAATCATCAAGAACGGGGAGTAGTGCGCAGAGAGAGGTTAGAGGGTTAGGTAGAAAGGTTGGAGGACGAGAGGGAGGAGAGGGAGCTGTAGAATAGAATTTTCCCCAATGAATCATTGTTGGGCAGCTGTAATTTCCTCCTCGTCCCAGTGACTCTTTCTCTTTTCCAGATGTCTCACTCTACCTTCTCTCAGATCTGACCCCTCCGTCTCCCTCCATATCTCTCTCTCTCTCTCCCCTCTCTGTCTCTCCTCTTCTTTTTTTCTTCCTCAGGTTTCTCAGGAGACCACCTCCTTCCCCCTTTGTTCACTGCTGTAACATAGACACACTCCATTTCTCTGCGTCTCTGACACACACTCTGACGTGAGAGGGTGTGTTGGGGGGGTGAGTGTTGACGCAGCTGCGTTGCGGTCAAAGAGGGAGAGGTGCAGGATGCTCGGATACATGCATGCACACACACATACACACGCACACATTCAACACACACACGTAACCTACTTTTTTAACACACGGAATAGTATGAGGACAACTTATGTGTCAGCCTCTGGTAGAACACATACATAACCTTGTGGCCCCAGTCATGTAAGGTCATCTCTTTGATAAACACAATGAAGGCAAAGAGGTGTTACGTCATCCCTTCTTTGCTTTCACAGCCCTTGGGGTCTCGCATGAGTCTTCAAGAGTGAGTCTTGTATGTGCGTGTGTGTCTGTGTGTGTGTATGACACTAACCATTGCTCATAAAGCCAGACCACCGGGCTAGCAAGTGTAAACTGTGCTCTCAGAAGCCCTTTGCAGTTGGGAGTTTTGACACACTGGCTGTTTGTTTGTCAAGTCAGCCAAGCTGAAGGGGGGCTGGATGAATTTATCCGCAGGCATGATCTACATTCAGCTTCATGTGGACTCCCACTGACACTTTGGGTGAGGAGGTGTTTTCTCCCTAGGCATAGGCAGGGTGGATGCTTTGGATCAGCGCTGAGGGAAAATGGTTGCTTCTCTAATGATATTGCTTTTGTCTGTAGAACAAAGTATGACATTGATCTTCCAATTTCATTAATCACATCACAATTACTGACTTTAACTCGGTTGTATGTTTTGACGAGCACGTGCCTGTATTGTTTGTATCTTGTGTTCTTCTGACAGCCCACCACAAGCACAGGAGTGGTATTATACACATTTTTATTGCGGAGAGTGGTAATGCATATTGACAGCTGGTGGTGGTAATGCGCCATAAAAGGTAACAATAAAAGAGGAGAAGAAGGAAACCGCACGCCAGAGTAAATAATGCAAAACATTTTAAAAAAGGCTTGCAAATGTTTTAGGAGGTATAGGGCTTTAAGGATACGCATGAAGTTTGGTGTGAAAAATTTAATGTAGCCATGTTTATTTACAATAAAAACTCCACAGGGCACTTTAAAATATTATAGCCAGGGTTCCCACGATCATGAAATTCCTGGAAAAGTTATGAAATTAGAAAAACTATTTCCCAGGCCTGGAACTGGTTTGGAATTAACAGAATGTTTTGGAAAAGTTTTGAATATACATTGTTTTGGCTATTGTTTAAAATATGTTCAAAAAATCCCAAAACATAACGTTACGCGAAATATGTTCCTAATAATATGTATTACTAATTTAAAATCTAGTGCTGCGCTGCGTGACCGTTGAAACGTCACTGGTATCATGTAATACACATTGGTGTATGCAGCTAGCTGGCAGCGGGAATGTCTAACGAGTGAGTAAAGTTTGCTTATCTGCAATAAGCATATGCCTAGGAAGTACACGTTTAATAATCTTTGGCTTTTGAACAACAAATATAATACATGGTTCAAGAGAGAGGAAGCGCCTAGCCTGCACCCTATGATAGCTATATAGGCCTACCTATTTTAAACTACTTAAATTAAGTTGTGGAAATGGGGTAAAATATTATGGAAAAGTTATTGAAAAGTTTTGAAAATTCATTGGTAAAAATGTGTGGGAACCCTGTATAGCCTCATTCTATGTCCATAGCATCTTCTTATGTTATCCAGCCTTCAGTTTATATTGAATATCTTGCAGTTACGAATGAACAATTACAAATGAGTGAACTAACAAATCAGTAAATATGGTAAATATTTAAAATGTTAAGTGCACATCAGCTCCTAAAATGTAATATAGTGTAACTATTTACTTTTCTTAATAGGTAACAGTAAAAGAATAAAGTAAATTTAAGCAAATTAACAAATAATGTGTAATTTATTACTTTTTGTTACTGTTGCTTATGCCGTCATGGGACCTCAGGTCTCTCTCTCAACAAAAGCACTGTGGTGAATGAATCATATACTTCATGTTTGTCCCATTTTTGGCAAAATCTGCCCAGGCTCCAGGCACTACTTTGGGAATAAATACAACAAGTGTAATGCACTACTGCTTGATTAAAGTCAGAGGTAAATATAAGTGATAACAAAGTTGCCATGGAGATGACACAGCCAGCAGTAACAGCAAACCAACTCACATAATCAAGAGTGGGTGACATCACATACAACACAGGAAGCACGCGATCACCTCACGGGGCCTCATGAACAATACACATACACACCTTAATCCTATTCATTGTCTGTGTACTAATATTCTACTGAGAAAAATATTTATTGGAACATTCAGGGGGGATTATTAAAGTACAGCAACACACACACATGCAGGTACACACATACACACACACATCACCCAGCTTCTGGGGATGCGTCCACGGATAGAGACAACTCTCCATTATCTGGTCCTGATTAAAGAAGCCATAAACAAACGTTGTGTGAAGTCCATAACAGCGGCCTCACTCAGACAGAATAAACATGCAGCAATGGAGAGAGAAAATGTTTAAAAATAAAGACACACAGTGGTGAGTCATGGGGAAAGGTTGAATGCAGCTCTGCTCGACTGTGCTCTCCAACAAGCTCATTGGGAAGCCGGAGAGAGAGACATTTCTGCTCTGCAGGCCAAGGCCTCCGCTGACAACTTGACGTATCGTTGGAAGGCGCTGTGCTATGGCTTGTTTTTAAAATCAAATAACAGCTGTGGCTTTTTTAAACCATGATAATTATGATTGATGACTACCACATGTGCATTGTGTCGGCTGGCGCTGTGACGTGCAGATATTTTCAGCGCAAATAAACGGCCGCAAAAGAAATGAGAAAGAGAGCGCTTAAAGATTTTGCAGGCTCTGTTTGCAAGCGTATGGGAGTTTCACAATTAGAATTGGGCTTTCTGTGTCCCCATTTTATGGGCATCTCTGATGTGCGTGCTGTGTGAGACCGAGTGCAAGTATGTGTGTCAGTATCTGCGTCTGTGTGTGCAGTACAATATTTTTTCATTTATAGGTGACTGCGGTGTGTGTGGTAAAATGTCTGTCGCTCATTTTCACACTGCTATTGTTTTCCAGTGAGCCTGCAGATGTGGTGGGTACAGTCCCTGGCCACGCTTTCACCACATCATACATGGATGCTGCCGGGGCATGGAGACGGATTGCTGTGTGGGTCTGTGTGTGTGTGTGAATGAGGGACACAATCGAAGTTCATGTGGTTTTTCATGTGAGTATTCAGTGGGGAACCGTCCTGCCCTATCTTGGCCATCGCGGCGTCAAGAAAGCAGCCTGATATTGCTTGCAGGACAACACATCTCTTAATCGACAGAGGCACACAGGCCATCTCCTCCCCTCAGATCTCCGTCTGCTGCTGAATGACGAACTAAAGACACCCAAGCAGAGGATGCAGACATGGAGACCCATGCTCATCCCTCAACAAACACACTCCCAAATGTGCCTCTTAACTGTTCTTTTTATCCCCCTCGCTCTGAACCTGCAGAATGACTGACAAAGCCCCCAGTGATCTGTTTCCCTGGAGAGGAATTAGATATTTCATGTGCGTGCAAGTAATTTTGTGTGTTTAAGCACAGTAGGTTGTGTGAAATTGCGACCAATAGTGCAGCAATTGGAGGAGTAAAAAGATATGGGCATTTTTCCATCCCTATTCCCTCCATCGTTCCGTGATTTGCAGATACACAATGGGCAGTCTTTCCTCTCCAAAGTGTGTGAGTGTGCATACGCTTGTGTGCATGTGAATGTAAGAGAGGAAGGTTTGGCATGGGAAGAAAGATAAAGCACATATTTGACTGCTTTATGCTGTGATTGATAGAGTAACCATGGCAAGGAGTTTGTCTTAAGGGGGGAACGGAAGCATGAAGAAATAGAGGTACATTTCCATTCATCAGCCTTGGCCCGTTCTCTCCCTCTCTCTTATGCCACTCTATCGCTCGCACTCACTGTTTCTCTCCCAGTCTCTGTTTCAAATTTCAACTGAAGCATGGGGTTACACAGTCCGGTAGTTACAATAATGTGATTTATCATATTTCCTCTTCGCTGTCAACAGAACTACTGAAGTATGTTATCGGCTCTGTGATCAAAGGCAGTGTGTGTGTGGGTGTCAATATGCCCCTAGCTCCGTTGTAGCCAATTTCAAACTGGAAGCATTTCTGACAAGAGCTGGTGATTTAGCGCAGCAAAACAACTGGCCACATCATGAGAAGCACCCCTGTTTATTTTCAGAGACGTACACACACACACACCCACGCTACATCCACAGGCGCTCGTACACACTCAAGGCTCCAGGTGGCTTTTGTGGGGTGGTTGATGGACCACCCTGGTGAGTGAATATACCCACAGAGCGGGACAGATGCGATCAGCAGTCAGGTGTCTGTTTCTATCATCATCAGGGAAACGTGTTAGTCGGACAAAGCTGTGCAGGAGAGATGACTCGATACATTTCACTTTGGATAATTCCATTGTCTAAAAGTTAAAAAAAATAATTAAAAAAACTTGTATGGAAAAGTTTCTGGCATGCTGCTCAAGCATAAAATTGCATGCAGGTACAGTCCATAACAAAGCAGGCAAAAGCATGTAAACAAATAGACTTGTATTGCTGCCCTTGACAAGGATGTTTTTCATGACTCTCCCTCTTACACACACACACACACACACACAAAATCACTCCACAAGAGCCATACCCCGAGGTCTTCCCTCTCACTTCCTCCTCTGCTCTCTCTTTCTTCTTGCCTCCCTGCCAATCCCTTTCTCCCTCGCTCAGGTGGAGACTCTTACCAAACAAACAGCCAATAATGGCAGTAAGCCCTGCACCTTTGAAGGCGGCTTATCTGTGAGGAACATTAGAGTAATAGATCTTTAGTGGAAATCAACAACCAGAGCCTTGCCCAGAGGGCAGGAGTTCTTCATTAGCGGTGCTTGAGCCACACCTTGGCAGTCTTTTACAGTAAGTATGACAGTAATGTCTTCAGTCGGATTCAGCCAGTCTGATCCTCTCCGCTTAGTTCTTTGAAAGAGTTAAGGCCACGATGAAAGGGGATCTTTCATTCCACACAATGCAACTGGTAGTCAATGCTCGGGCACCGCCTTAAAGAGGGCCTAAATGGCTGTCTGCATTAGTGTGTGTGTGTGTGTGTGTGTGTGTGTGTGTGTGTGTGTGTGTGTGTGTGTGTGAATGACAGAGAGGGAGCAAAATGTGTGTCTACTGTGTGTGAGGGTTAGGTCTAAGTGTGTTAGCTTTTTTGTATCTGAATAGACTGACTGCTTTGGCATTCAGTTTCCCTTGCGCACACACACACACACACAGAGGCATCCACACACACACAAAGAGTCAGGAAGGAGGATACAATGCTGTCCTCCCCTCCTCCTTCCTCTAAAGATGTGTTTTTTTTTCTCTCCCTCTCTCCCAGACTTCCTGGGAGGGGTACACTGCCCTTTGTGTCCGAAGGCACTCTCCCTTTATCTTTCCCTCTCTTATTCTATCTTTATCTCATTCACGGGGCACAAAGAGCGAGGGAGAGGGCGAGGAGAGGTCTTTCACCTGGACAAGGAGGGCCACGGGGAGGACTCGGCTACAAAAGAGCAGGGAGACAGAGAGGGCGGGAGGAAGAGAAAAGAGGAGATAACGAGACAGAAAAGGGAGATGCGTCTGCGTATTTGCGTTCCCATGTTTTGTGCTCTTTTCCTCTCGCTGCGGTTTAGGGGAGAATGACAGGCGGATGTCTGGGTGGAGTGAGCGGCTGTTTAGTCTGAGGCCATGTCATGGGAAACATATTCATGCCCTGTGGGACTTATTCATACCCCGGTATACCGCACACACACATACACACGTGCACGTGCACACTCTATGTCCGCTCCTTGTCCTCCCACACACACCCTTTCATGAGACAGAGGGGAGGGGGGTGAAAGGTCAAGCACTTCAGTAATGGAACAGGAAGTGTTGGAACAGTCGGCACTACACAACATACAACTGCCTCCAACATGTGGACAGGACTGACAGGCAGCTGTTGTGGGTAGGACATAGCTGTGGAAGGCAGAAAGGCATTCATAGCCCTGCCCATAGTCTACTAATCTGTTGTTTTGGCATGCATATTTTGTCTGGCTTTCATATATGTCCATTACATGACATGTGCCGGAGAACTTTTTTTGTTTCTTTCTTCGAAGCGAAGTGGTAACGATTTATGCCACATGAAGGAAATGTTTCATGAGCACAGGACAAACACATGCCACTGGAATCTGTTGAAATGATGGCAAAGACGTGTGGAAAAGGGTTACAAATTTCACCACTTTTCCACACATCCTGAAAAGGTATCTCTTACAGAGGTGTTCTTTCCTGCACACTGATTCGAGGCAGATTCTCAGCAGTGGATACAACAATAAATGAAACCTGATGAGTATTAGTGTCGGGCTCCATTATGACTTCATTTGGTTGAATGGCAGAAACAGGAGGACACTGGATCTAGTTAGAAGGCTGCTCAAATCCACTCCTGGCTCTCTCCTCCTTTACTGCTGCACTCACAGATCTATGATCAGCTCATCTGCTGCATATATTTAACAGTACCCAAGGATAACATCTAGACCTGAACTTAGATCAGTTTTTGATGAAATCTTACCCCATACCAATGAGGACATGTGGCTGCTGTTGGTTTAAAGAGATTTAGTTTGGCCTCTTGCCATGCAAGTAAAAAGTCCAGATTTCCTCTTTTGCTCCTTCTCAGACATGTAATAGAGACGCGAGTAAGTCTGGCTGCAGTTGCAGAGGCTCTTCAGTGGTAGAATTCCCTTTACGGCAGATGGAAAATACACCTGTGAAGACCAGTCTTAGCAACAATTATACTATTGCCTTATGCCATCATAGTGACTTGACTGCTGTTTCTGCATTCAGATCAGTTACCCTAACCCTCCATTCTTTCCCTCCTTACTTCATTCATCTCTCCACCTTCTGTTTTCTACATCCCCTCTTCCATTTTCTGGACATTCCTGTGCAGTGCCCCCATTTGGCTATGCTATGTGTGTGTGTGTGTGTGTGTGTGTGTGTGTGCGCGCGTGTGCGCGCACGCGCACGTGTGTGACATTTAAGTGCGTCTGTGATTGCTTCTTTGTTCCCTTTAGCTAACTCCCGCCCCAGTGGTCCTTTCTCCCGACCTAATCCCTGCTAGCATCGCTGTATCAGCACTGCTCTGTGGGATGCTTTGATGCTGCACAGGGGGATTGGATAGGGCATTAACCATCATTAAGTAAGTATGTGCATGTGAGTGTGTGTGCGTGTGCGTGTGTGTGTGTGTGCGCGCACGCAAGCATGTATGTGTGTACATACATCCATGCTTGAGCAACGCGTGTCCTTGTGTGTAACGTGCACATGAGGGTCTTGTGGGTGCGTGCATGTGCATGTGTGTGTGTACATTGTTGGAAAGGGCATTAAGTATCATTAGCTCTTACTAGTCATCACCTGCATACTGCCAGCCCCACATGAGCCACTTTAGTCGGCAGGCCTGGCCAGCGATCACACAGATAGGCAGACAGAGACAGACAGACCCATGCTGAGGTACAGGGGGAACTTGGAGAGTGCTATCAACACTGATGTAAACATTCTCCGTTATGTCTACAGCTCACTATTTTTGTTTTTAATTAAAAACAAATCTGGGAATTTATTGTGTTTATTTGGAATATTAAAGATGGCTGGAAATCCTTAACAAAAGGTCAATAATACAAAAATCAGATTTTAAAAATACCATTTGCGGCAGAAACACTTTGTAGCTTAACCATTGTTTTGTACTTACCTAGATGAACTCCTCATGTTCTCTTCATATTCTGTTACCAAAAATGTTTTTGAGCCATTTTCATCACAAAAGTAAGTAATTAAACTTTTAGCACTAAAGCTAAGTGCTTTACAGAAAGAGACAGACATGATGACACGCAAACTATACAAACCAGAAAACATAAAGTTATACGATCAGGAGAAAGCTAAAGAAAACAAGTGAGTTTTAATATTTTTAATTGATCATTTTTGCAGTGATTTAACTTCTCTAAGACTCTGTGGGAGCCTGATCTAAAATTTGACGAGTAACTGCAAAAGAGGATCCTTTTTTGCCGTGAAGTGCGGTAAACTGCAGCAGCAAACCGACAACTTCTGGATGTGTGGAGACATCAAATAGTTTAAACCAATCTGTTCCTTTTAAGAAAGTGTGGTGTTTTTCTGGTGAAAATTGATAAATAAAATAAAAAAGATTAGTCTCATGTATGCGTTATCTAACCATAACCACAGACACTGACACAAATGACAGCTCGCAATGTCAAAGGTCATGGATGCACATGTGTATAGGGTCTACACATATGCATGTACACGTACTAGAACAGTTAGGGACATTTGTCATGGCCTGGCCCAGGCTGAGACAATGCCTTCTCTGTAGTGGAAAAGAGAGGGCTACTGCACTTGCACAGATTCATACACACACACGCACACACACACACACACACAAACATTCCCATGGATTCCCAGGGTTGGAAAGGGACTGAATAGGAATCTGGGCCATGCAGGCATTCTGAATCCTCTCAGTCAGAAACAGGCCTTCACCCCTCAACCACACGTCACGGGGAGCACATTCCTAGCCCCCGTGTCATACTTGCGTCACGCTACTATCACACGAAACATACAGATTTACATATTCTGTCAGTGGGCACAGGTCTGACCCCAACAAGTACCAACCACTGTTCGGTGTTCAGTCCACATGCAGGCTCATGTGCACATACACTCCAAACACATTCTCCACTTTACTTCCCTGATCTCCAGCTCCTCCACCCTAGTTCCCTTCAAGATCTTGTGTCGTGATTGCTTTCTACTTTTTTCTAAAGGACAGGATATGGAGCGGTAGAGCACACTATGGCCTCTGTGTCTTCTCTGCCTGCCGCTCCCGAGGGAATTGTCATTGTTTCCATTGTTGCCCTCTACCTGCCTACCTGCTGTCTGTCCCTGAGCGACATTTAAAAGCCTCCCAGGTCGCTCTCAGGAAACCACAAACCACTGCACTATCCAGCGCTAACTGCCTATCCCTTCTCTCCAACACCCTTCTGGTATAAATATCACTTTTGTAGCAGGTCCAAGTGGCTTTTTCTGCTGGTGCTGACCGTGGGCCTCCAGGGAATATAGGAGAGAGTTGAGGAATTGACACTTCGAGGCAAACACACGTTTTTGCGGGAAGGAAGGAAGGAACAAAAGAGTAAAGGAAGAGTGGACAAAATAAGTGAAGGAATGTAGAAAGGAAATAGTTTATTGTAGTAAATAAAGTTTATGCAAATTTGAAAGCAGAACAGATTAACTATGATGACATATGTCACTGTTTTCCTCCTCTGGATAAAAGAGGTGCGTAACTCTCTTCCCCAACTCCAGTCACAGCTGATAGTTAGTTGGCTTGTAGCCAAAGCACCTCCTCCCCCAATAGATACACACACACACACACACACACACACACACCTTGAAAACATTTACACCATTTGGCTTGGGTATACACCCTTCACTTTTCTCACTCCGCTGCCCTGATCTATATGCATTCATTTTGATTTTCTAAGACATTGCACGTCAGTGATTATACATTTACACTCAGTGCTGCACGGCCAACACCTGCTCACACACTCGAGCACTTAATATATGGATTCTTGTTCTATCTGAAGGAGGCCAGAGGAAACAGGTGAGGAAAGGAGAATAGGTGGGGGAAGAAGGATAGACAGAGAGAGCGAGAGCGGGGAGTGTAGAGGCAGGTGGGGGGCTACCATCGTCTGGAGCCAGGACACTGATGCTGGAGCTGATAGCTGCTGTATAGAGGAACCTTCACTGACAGTACACACACACACAAACACACACACTGTTGTCTTTCCTCTGCAATTCTGTTATTTTTGTACATTTTTTCCCCTCAAATCCTCCTCCCCCTCCATCCCTTACAATCTCTCGCTCTCTATTTCTGTCTCTCTCTCTCTCTCTCTCAGACATGGTGTTTACAGTGTGACCCCCGGTTGCTCATGATAGGAATCATTCTATCAGCATAATGGCTAAATGACACGCACACGACTGTTACAGTCGGCCACCATACAGGGACAGGATGTTGTCTCCTGCATGTGTATGTATGTGTGTGTGTTTGTGTGTGCTCGTGTCTGTGCCTGCCTAAACCTAAAGTCTTCAAAATCTTCCAATACACATTTCTCTGTCACCAATTTCTAATCCTCTCCTTTCTCCTTGACAGTTTTCACCCCTTTTCTTCATCTTCCCTCTCTCTCCACTTTTCTTACACTTTTGCTTCACCTCCACTGGCTAGAAAAAAAAGAATTCCCTCTGCAGTCTGGGTGGTCTTCACACACACACGCACACTCACACACTCCTTGGTTTTCCTCTGTCTGGTAATGCGCTAGCTGTGGTTTCCTGGCCTCGGCCAAAACACCGTTAGAAGTTCACCGCTACCACAAAGCATCACCTAATCGCTGCTCAACTCCAGTCACAGACCAGCCCCAGACCCACATACAATGCACACACACTCTTTTCCTCTTACACACACATGCACACACTGAAGACCGCTGAGGGAAGTGGGAGATGTGTAAACATAAGCACCTGACAACCTTGGAAACAGTCTATATATGTACATATATCACACCAGCCCGATCATGAACATATTCATTCTTTTCAATTTGATTAAATGTTTTCTTTAAATATGTATAAGTCTTTCAAGGGGACAACTGACTAATTTATTTGCCCCCAGCTAACATTTTTTTGCACTGTACACTGTGTTCTCAAACTCAACACACATTTACACACAGGCACACACTCCCGCGCAGACACACACCCTTGGGCACTGTCTTTCCTCTCTAATCTGATATCAAAGAGAAGGTCTTTTCAATGCGTCTCACATGACAGCTCATTTCATGTGTTGCCCACGGAAACGATTATTGTCATAAATCTCTACCCACTCTGCTGTGAGTTGCTAGCAGCACCTTTGCCTCCCAATAGTACAATTGTTTCTGTTGATTAGTATTCCAATATGTATCTACCTATATGCCGTGGGGTCATCCAAATGTGCAAATAAACACCAGAAAATGGAGTGAATCATGCATAGCCTGGATTGCCCTCTCAGTCACTATAGCATGTACAGTTGCGCTCACTTTGAAGTGCTCTCGGATGACACGGGTGAATGATGTCATATACTTTCACAGCGTTGTGTGGATGTGGTTTGTAATGTGGACTGTTCACAAGCAAATCCCTGTGACCTCGGCAGCCTACAGTATGTGCTGGGAGGCTAATCCAGCCTCCACAGCACAGCGGGGCGTGCTGGACAGTTCGACAGATCCTTGTGAGGATTGGAACGGCTCTCCGCTGTTGTAACGTTTTATACTTCAGGACGAAATGAGAAACTGTAGCCTGCTGTGCTGGGCTCCAGGTTGTGTGTGTGTGTGTGTGTGTGTGTGTGTGTGTGTGTGTGTGCATGTGGGCAGTGTGAGGAAGGGGAGGTTGTTGATGTTTGTGTTTGATGATTTTTTTTCAGCGAGGCAAAAGAGAAATCTGTGATTCTCTATCTTCTATCTTAATTTGTTGTGGCATCTCTCCGTCTGTCCCACATTCCCTTCTTCTCCCCGCTGCAGTAATGTGTGTTTGTGTGTGTGTCATTGTTTGTGTGGGCGTGTGCGGTTGGTCGCTGAGTTTATTTATCTTATTCTAAATCAGCCCTCAAACTCACTAATTGGTCCAGTTCCACTGTTAGGTAACGAGGGGAAATGAACAATTACTCTTGTGTTTGTAGGGAATGATGTGTGTTTGTGTGTATATCTGTGTGTGTGTGTGTGTGTGTGTGTGTGTGTGTGTGTGTGTGTGTGTGTGTGTGTGAGCAGTTAAAAGCAGTGTAGACTTTCAGAGAGAGTCTCAGGTCATCACTGTTTTTTATTTCAGAGGAGGACTGAGAGGCTCAACACTGTCCCTCTCAGATTCATCCCTCCTTGTGTGTGCTTCCTTGGTTGTGTGACGTGCCCCGTTGTTCCAACCTCCTGATGTTCTCATAGGTAGAGTGATTCCTGGATGGAGTTGGAGACCATATTTCACCTCTGTAAACTCTACATGTGTTTTAACTTTCAAATGAAGACAGTGAAATCTGGCTGTCGCAGGCTCTCAAGACAGCCGAAGAGTCAGGCATCATTCAAGTACAGTTGTCTTTCATGTGTCTATTTTAGAGTCGTTCGCTACACAAACTGTTGGTCTTTCCTCACTCCCTCTGAATTATGTCCCTCCACTCTTGTAATATTTGTAGAGCCCCTAGTGATCAACTGCTCTATCACACCCTGTTTCCTGGATTTGACTTCTATCACTTCAGTATCAGTTATCACAAAGTGTCTCTAATCTGTCCTTAGATGCTTACGCAGTGAGGCAATTTGTAAGATCTGGCTGTGAGCCACAGCAGGGTGGTGTAAGAAACTACATAACAGAAGTCTAAAGCTTCTCTTATTACCCTTAAAAATTCCCGGTGGTGAGGTGGGCTTAATTCCTGCAACATGTTATGGCAAAAACTGTTGATAGATAGAAGTAATGTTAATGATCATGTTTTTAATTGTATTTACAGTATGTGCCAACCTTACTCACAAATCATGAGCAAATAAGTTATTTTGTAAAAAAAAAACAAAAAAAAAACAAAGTAAAATAGTAGAATAGTGAGATACAGATATATGGAATAAAACTGGTCATTAAACCTCACACACATTTAGACATCTGTGTTCAAACACTTCCTCATTCACACACACAAACACATGCTTGTGTCATGTGCTTGTAGTTTGCACACACACACACACAAACACACTTGCATACATGTACACAAAGGCATACACATGCGCACACGTACTCTCACGCTGGGTCTGCAGTTGGTGCTCGGAAACCTGATACTGAAAGAAGTGGTCCAGTAATTTAGCCATAGTGGTCAACACACACACACACACACACACACTCTCTCTCTCTCTCTCTCTCTCTCTCTCTCTCTCACACACACACACGTTCACACTCTGCCCTGTCCGTTTTTATCTACATGCAGGTTCTGCTGCTGTTTCCTGGTCACACATCCATCTATTATCTATCCATCTATTTTTAAAAGAGGAATCCCAGCATGAATTAAGTGTTTTTGTCTGGCTTTTTTCAATTACAAATTAACAATCAAGACCAGCAGTTGGGACTCACGATTGGCAGGCAAGTTTTTATTTTTAATATGAAACAAATTGGCACTAAACCATGATGAATGACAAGGGAAGGGTTGCCATTTGGGGATCAAGGAGAGTGACTTAGGGATGGCATACAAGAAAAGACAAGAAAAAGGTGATTGGGGTCAAGGAAACAGTCAGGACACAGTGAGAGGCCTGGAGGTGGAAAGGCTACCGTGAAATGGGACAAGATAACACACCCAGAAAGTCCACAACTGTACTCACAGGTAAGTGGTGAGAGGGCTGAGGTTGGTTGGCACAGACGATAGTCCCAACTCTGAGCAGTCCACCATGACGAAGATCCCATCTTCTTCACACTGGCATGGAGACGGGCACAGCGGTGCTGCCGGCCCCTGTCTGTCCTGGATTCGTCCGTACCCCCACACTCCAGGGGTGGTCCCCAAAACTCCTCCAGCCACGCAGAGAAGCAGAAGCGCAGGCAGCATGTCTGACTGTCCACCTGTCTGCATCTACACCTGTAGGGATTTCTGTCTTGTCACACACTCTTTTGTCCTCTCTGGTGTTGTAAGAGGCAGCTTTGATCAAGTGAGGAGGTTCCAATGATTCTTTGCTTCTCCAAATACTCCTCTCCCAGGTCCAGTCTCTGTTCAAAAGCCCCTTACTGCCTTTTTCTCCTGTGCAGGTTGTCCACACTGTAAATCTGTCCCTGTCACAAGTTCTATCTCTTCATCTCTCCTCTCTATCTGCCTGTCTCTCAGTCACCACTTCATCCCTGGGGGTTAACTTTGTTCTAGCTTCTTTCCCCTCTTCCCTGTCTTCCCTCTCACTCTGCCCTCTCCTTTCTCATCGTCTTTCTCCCCCAAACACAGTCACTCTTTCTCCCTCTCTCTCTCTCTCTCCTTGTATATATCTATTGCTCTCTCTGTCTCTCTCTCCTTACCTATTGTAGAAGGAGCGCATGAGTTGTGAATGAGCCACCCTCATTGGCCCACAATTTAGGGATGGGCTGGAGCATCTCCGGAAAGTAGGAGGGGCCCGCGATTCTCAAACTCTTCCCTCTCTTTCTCCCTCTCTTCCTTTCCCCCTGTTTTACTTTGCCTAGAAGCTCAATGTGAAGAGAAAAAGAGTGAGTGTTTAGTTTGAGGAAGGGAAACAAGGAGGAGGGGGGCGGCAATACAGTACACTGGTGTGAGACAAGATTTCTCCTTGTGGGACCTTATGAATGGAACCAAGAGAAAATGAGAGACAGTGTTTATAGCTGAAAGAGAGAGGAGGAAAAAGCAAGCTCTGGAGGATAAGAATGAAGGCAACAGAGTGTGTTTGGCTGTGTGAGAGAGATGCAGAGGGTCAGAGTGTGTGACTGGGAGTGACTGTTTGGAGGAAATTGGAATTCTGACACTTCAGCACCCCTCAGTCCCCAGAAAGAGCAGAATCCAGTGTCTCGTAAGTCACACCTTCTCAGGTTTCTGCTGCTGGAATGTCGCGATCGCACACAGGCAGAAACACACACACACACGCGTGCGCATGCACACACGCACATGGACACCCATAGAAAATAACAGATTATGAGCGACTGGCGCAAAGGAGCTCACATATCCATTTCACATACACACACTCCAGTCTATAGAGAGAAGAGTGTGGATTTGTTAAGAAGTGTCAGCTGCCTCGGGCTAAAGCCTATCTGTATCTCACAGTCTGTATCCGTGCTCACTTGCAGTTTTTCCACAGAATCTTGAAAATAATCTCATCCGATGTGCCTTTCTTTTATTACAACACATAATTCTTGCTTGTGTAGACTTAATATTGAATTTAAAACGGTTCTTTTCCTGATACACTGAGGACAAATGAGGGCTCTATACAGCCGGAAAAGAATGCTATAAATTTAGACTCATATATTATGCTTCATATGTTACACAACTAAGCTTTACATGCTGTGCACCTGTAAGTGCAGGGTGTTGCATAACCACCTAATGATTGCATTCTATAATTATAGCAAATCAAAGAAAGAAAATCTGGCTTGCTTTCAAAGCAGCGTTCATTTTATTTTGTCCTTTTGTTCAATTTCAGGCGTATCTCCCAAAGGCAAAGTACTAAGCAGTAAAAAGCTGCAGTAGGGAGGGGAGATGAGAGACATTTTCCAATAGAGAAAATATTACGATAAAACACTGCACTGACTGATGTTTGTAATATTTTAGAGAAATTTTGCGGAAATCCTTAACGGGGTTAGCATTAAATCACACCTCATAACTCTGTTTTGTGTGATTTTCGTGTTTTAGTAGAGGGATTACATGGTCTTCCATGAGTTGATAAAATCTGACAACCACTTGGGCTCATAAAATCTTTTCAAACCCCACTGGATTAACTCAAAAATGTACCGTATGGTAGTCAATGTGGAAAACAAGGCTGTTTTCTTAGTTCCTGGAAAACTGAGGCTTGAGGAACTGAGGCTTTCAATTGACAGCGGCAATATGTTACATGGACGCAAAGCCAAGAACAAAGATGCAACACGTAAATTTATGACACGCAAATTCCCTAAACAGGCCTTGAAAAATGCATAATGTAGTGGCATAGAAACTGGAGCTCGAATAAGTGCACACCATGCTATTTGAAATATAAAAACTATACAGTTATAAATGTCTTTGCACCCAGTTTGAGTTTGTCTACCCCTCCAGCCGGTCTGTCTGTTTCTCCATCTCTCTCCTTCTCTGTCTTTCTTTCTCCACCATTCTCTGTAGGCTGAATAGTTTCTCATTAATTAATTAACATTCCTATGCCACTGTGTTTTCTGAGGGGCCTTTGTTATGGCCCCACAAAAACTCTTTCAGAGCTGTTCTTCACGTAGTCTCTCTCTCTCTCTCATGCTCTCTCTCTGTTCTCTCTTTTCATCCTCTTTCTAGTGGAATGTCCGTTGTTGCTCTCTCTGTCTATTTTCAGTTCAAAAATGTTGCGTGAATTGCTCTCAAGTGATGTTTTGTGGTATTTTTTTTTTCCTTTGCACAAGCATTCACTACCTCAGATGCAAATGGGCAGATATACAGACTCTTCAGAGCAACAACTTGCGTGATCTTACAGTACACCCACGTACAGCACACACACGCATTCCCATGGGCACCTATGCACATGTACAAAACACATGCACATGCTCTTCATACACCTGCGAACCCCACCTCTCCCCTTCTTGCGCGCAGAGCTCTGTCATCTTTTTAAATGCTCTTTAATTGTCTGGCCCCAGGGGAGCCCTAACACACACATACTGTAAAAACCTGCATGTCTGGTCTCCTGCCTGTCTCTGTGTCTTTCTCTGTCTGTCTCTCTCTCTCTTATTGATCTCTATCTTCTGTTTTGTTTATTTGTTATCCTTCATCCCTTCAATCACAAATATGCGGACAACCACGCATGGCGCTCCTTACTGTAAGAAAAGTAAGCTACATATTTGTTCAAATTGCACCTGTTCTGACAGATCTGATGGATGTGTGCAGGGTTAAATGTGAATCAGTGTAATCCAGCTGTTTCCTATGGCGGAGAACGCAAATTTCCACATCTATCTAACACTGCAGCAGCTGATTTCACATCACAGAGAGGAGCAATGCTTCTTTAAAATTAGATTATATAGTAGTTTGTTGGAATAAAGACATGCATATTCTAAGGCACAGGGCAAATACGTACATTGTATGTGCTTGTGAAAACCTTTGTCAGCATGTGTTAAAGCTAGGCGATTTAGTGCAAAGTATTAAACCCACAGCAGGGAAAGGTGTATTTTTGAGCAGAGCTACTACTGATCCCTTAGCATCAGTAATTGAACTAAGCTAGGCTAATCTCACATTCAACATGTATTCTGGCTTCACACAGAGACATAAAAATGGCATCCACAAGTTTGCCTGATACTGTGTAAGGTGGAAAAAGTTTGAATCCCAATAAACCATACACGTCACGGTCTTATTTGTTGAGATTGATACTTCTTGGCGACACAATATCATATCTACTATTTAACACTGTAGCGTGCTATGTGGGAATTAATACTAGTTTGACTTGTCAGCAGTGATGATATGATGCCTATTTGTATGATATTGTGATGAAATGCTGTATTGGTGTTGTGGTTTTGTTTGGTGATGCTCAGTTGTGTAGTGTGTTTTAGCGATCTATAGCTCTGTATATGATTAGACAGATGTGTGAATGTGTGATGTCATTTGAACACAGATTGGAAGCTTAGAATCACTTGCTTTTCAGTATACTGCATTGCTTATGCCAGTAGTGCAACACACACTGGCAGCATTTGACAATTTGTTTTATCACAGTCGCTCCTGGATTGGCACATCTCGCCAACTTGACTACTGCTTCTGTCTGTATGACATATTCGCTGTGTTATAGTTCAGTATCACTTATATTAATGAGCCCTGTGTGTCAATAATGTTCAAATCGCACCTTTTTTAGATAGGGGGGTCAAATCTAATTCTTCTCAGGGCCCCAGATAGGCTTGTTGAATGGCCCTGGGTTGAATGAATGGCTCAAACACACATAGACAGTTGTTAGCATGTGGGCAGACATTTGTGCATGCCACCGAAAAAGTATGCGTGCACTCGTATTCTCCCTCTCTCTCCTTCTTTCTCACACTCGCTCTCTCACTCACACACACGCTATCAAACAGTCTGCATTAGATCAAAGCCGGTGCTCCCTCCCCCGCTCCTCCCCCATCCTCCCTCTCTCCGCTGTGCTCTCTGGGCTGTAAACACTATCCAAGCAACGGCAGCCTTGAAGACACAAAGACAAGTAGCTACCTGACACCTGACACTAACTTGAGAGCACTCACCATGGTCTACCTCGGAATAAAACACACACACACACACACGGCTACCTGAGCTCCTTGCAGCAAGAAGAGTCCATTCAGAGAGAACAGACAAAGTAGCCGAGCAATCAACCACCCCCCCACCACCACCACCACCACCCCAACACACACACTCCATCCCATCTCACCTCCTCACCCACATCCCCTGCCCCACCCTCACACTCCCCCATCACAAAACCTCTTCCCCACCATACCCCTGCACATCCAACATCTACCAGTACCCCTCAAATCTAAGCTACAGTCCAAGTGTCTATTTGTGCACACTTGTATGCAGATGTCTATACATGCATGTGCTTGCAAATGTGCCTGTGTCTGTATTTGTGCATGCCTGGGCTCTACATAAGCAATTGAAGGCTAACTCAGGTATACCCAGCGGAAGCAAGTGAGACGCCGTGGGTCGCTGGTGGCGGCAACCTAGGTGTGTACTCTGGCTTTTCATGTGAAACCACCTGAAAGCCAACAAAAGATCCCTCTCCTTCCCTCCATACCTCCCCCCGTCCCTCTCTTCCTCTCTGCATCTCACAGTACAAAGGAACGAAATGAATGAAAGAAAGAGCAGCAGAGGAAGGGGGATGAGGTAAGGGGCTGAGGATGCAAGGGTGGGGCAGGGTGGGTAGAGAGGAGGGTGTGCTGGCGAGTGGGCAAAACAGGGGTGGAGGTATTTTCCTGTGTGTTTGTATGAGACAATAGTAGGCCCGGGGACGTGGTTAGTCATGGAGTTCAGCAAAGCACTCCATCACAGGCAGGTAGGAGCTCTTCACCTCCGCTGGAGGGTCGAGGTTTGAGTCATTTCTGTAACACCTCCAGAACTGTTATTGTTACAGCATTTGTATTGTATTGTATGTTAGCATGAAAAGTAATATAGTTATACAGTAAAATTGGGCTTTGTTTCATTTTGTACATATTTTATATGCATGTCAGCAGCATTGTGTCCTTTATAATAATCCAGAAAAACATTTACATCACAGTTTAAAGTTACCTTGTATAACCTTTAAAGTGACAACTGACGATAGCCAAGTTGTCCCATTATATTTTCAGCAGTGGGAATAATTTATTCATTTTATTTTATTTTATTTTAAGGGACCATTTGCAATTTTAAAACATAATGTTACCATTTGATTTATTATACCAGAGTTACCTTAAAGCTAATTTCCATCTGTAGTCAACCACACTTAACAAACAGGACAGGGCAGTACATACACGTGCGAACAATAAATGTATGTTAGACAAATTAAAAGGAAGAATATTTGTACACAAAGCAACAAGGCTAATAGTCCACAGGTATAATGTTTGCCATGTTCATCATCTTAGTTTAGTGTGTTAGCATACTAACATTTGCTAATAAGCACTAAACACAAAGTACAGCTGAGGCTGATGGGGAATGTCATTAGTTTTGCAGGTATTTGGTCATAAACAAAGTGTTGGACAAAATAAAAAATGTTGACCTGATGATGGTGCTAGAGGACATAAATGTTTGTAGCAAATTTCATGGCAATCCAGTTGTGAAAAACACAAAAACCACCACCAAATGAACTTCATGGTGGTGCTAGAGAAAAATGGGAATCATCAAAGTCAACAGGATCTATCCCCTGGGGTCCATGAATGTTTGTACAAAATTTCATGGCAAGCCATCCAATAGTTGAGATATTTGAGTCTGGACTGACTGACAAACATTGCCATCCACAGAGCCACACCGCTAGCATGGATAATAAGAAAAATGGTTACAGGTCAATGGTTACAGAATTGAATAGCTTCAAGGAGGCTTTGGCTTAAAGCTACTAATAGAACTGCCACTCTTTATCTAGTCTGGTATGGTGTTTCACTGAGCTGTGACCTTCACAGAGAATGCTGACTGCCCAAATGCGGTGTGACAAAAGGGTACAATATAATCTCATAGAAGATAATTATTGTTCTTCGAACAAAAGTAAGACACAACGTTGACTATAATCTCAAATTCTTTATATGTTTATAAGTAAAATATGAAAATATAATATTTGCATAACACATGATATGAGTATTTTATGTGTGTAAAATAGTAGCAGTACTAGTAGAATCACTGACAGAAAAAAATACTGAAAAAAGCTGATATATGCAGAAATAGAAATATGCAACATAAGAATTGGGACAATAACCAAAATAACTAACATCTAACTAACTAACTAAACATCTCAATGAAAAATACTAAATGTTACAGTGTTGCTTTAATTTTGTTTTCTAATTGGTGCAATAACTAACAATAAACATAAGAGGGAGCCCCTCCCACACTGCATACTATGGGTCTTATCAGAATTGACAGAAAAAGACACAACGTAACCAATTTCTCCCATCAGCGAGGATTTTATCTGTGCAAAGTGCAGAGATACTCCTGAAAAAGCTGATGATGAAAAACTATGGTTGAAAATGTTTTAAAAGTGGCAGCCAAAAGCAGCAAAGAAGAACACACATCTCTGTAACCACAAACTGCCTGGTTAAGTTGTCCTTCTGTATGTTTGAATATTGTTGAAGTAGTTTCATCTTATTTCATTAATTCTTAAGATAATATTGTGCAACAGATAGTAGCAGCCAAGATTATTATACTGTGTCATTTTAACTGACACACATCCAACAATATATATGTGTGCCAAGCTAAATACATTCCATTCAGAGTGTAATATGTATGTAAACATGCCCTTGTTGGCTGAATAAAATATTCCACAAGAAATTATCTTAAGAGAGCAGATTACTTTAAATGCACTACACCCAAACACTTTCCCTTACATTAAGATGTCTCTGTCACACCAAAACAAAGCTTTCTTGTGTTTTGATCTCCACTCTGCTTGTTTTCTCTGCAATGACAGTGTGATATACGAGGGTTAATATGGTGAAATAGGCTGACTAAAGCAGACAGGTCTGCACCTGCACGCTGCCAAAGAGAGAGACGCTCCACTTTGTTTGATGCTATTCTAAGTGACGCCAGGGGCGCTGCAATCAGAGGGTGTGTGTTTGTGAGTGAGTTTGTAGGTGCGTGTGTTTGTCTGCGTGACTGTTGCACCTGCAAATACTATCTATAAAAAGTTGATGGCCTAGAAATAAAAGTAGTGATCACTGTGGCATATCTCTGTATTTGTGTGCAAGTTCATCTCTGCAGCGGCGTGTGTGTGCGTGTGCACTTTAGCATGCGTGTGTGTGAGTGATGAATGTTTGTGCCGTCGTACCCAGTTCTGCATGATAGTATCAGCTGTGTCAGTGTGGAGGGAGACTGATGTGGAATGTTAACAGTGACTGAAGGAATTGGACTGTCTCCATAGAGTCCCATCCATGCAGAACCTAGATAGGACTAGCTGGAGACTCAACACAATATAGTGAGAGATGAAGAGAGGAGCCTTATTATTGTAGGTTGCACACTAGCCTCAAAGAGTTCCAGTCATCTGAAAAGTACATAGCAGCAGTTGAAAGATTACAGCTATAAAAACAAAAATTAGGCACCTGGGAAGTATGAAACTTATCATCACTCAAAGCATGATTACAATAATCTCATTAAATCATAGCATTACATTGTGTGAACTGCTCTTTATGGGCTCCAGAGTTTACTTTTTGATTAGCTTGTGAAATGGTGCCATCTTCAGCCATGAGACAGAACAGCATCACTACAGCAGGTTCAGGAACTGAACAACCAGCTGAAGGGGACAACCCTCTAGTCTCACAGCCTGCAAAATCCTAAAGCTGAAATACCGTTTTTAACTATAATAACATTTACATATTTAACATTTACAATAGACAGTCTTATCCAGGGCGACTTGAAGGCAGCCATCAGTTTCTGTGTTGAAAAAAAACAAGCTTCAACTTATTCCACTATATATTGTTGACAGATTTTAACTTATATTTTGATAGTGGTGTCTGCCTCAAAAATTCAGATTCAGTCAGGTTATACTATTTATTGCTGTAGATAAAACAAAACTAGCTGATGTTTACCACTATGACAGGTTAGAGAATAGAGGAGTATAGATACTTTTTGTAGAGGTGGTCTCTCTCTGCCTTTTGAAACACATCCGAGTCCACACCTTCTTCACAAAGAATGTGCTCTCTCTTTTTTCAGATTGTCAGAATCCTCCTTGTCTTAGGCCTGAGGAGGCATTTTAATGTGCAGTGTGGTCAGGGTCTTTCCTTGGGAAGTATCTTAGACAGAAGTTGATATAGTCTCTTGTGCAGTCGGAGAGGCCCTTCCAAGTTCCGGTCAGTCAAATTGCAGCAGGTGTTGTCAAACTTCAAACATACTTTGCAATAAATACATGTGCTTTTAAAAGTTTTTTTTAACTAATAAAAGTATTCATTCATTCATATTCATTCATTTCATCATAAAATAAACAATTCTAAATCCCAATTAGATCCACTATGTTTTAGTGGGACGATAGTGTCCATGGGGGCTTAATACTTTTTATAAGCACTGTAGTTACTCTTCTAGCTTTGACACTATGATTCTGTTACTGCACTTTCAACACAAAGGCTCAAACCACAGAAACTCAAAATCCCACGAGCTTCACCTCACAAACTGTTCTGTCATTTATTCTGCTGACTGTACTCTGGCCTTTGAAGATTTCGGCAAAGCAGAAGTAATATTAAATATCCGAGAGTCACTCAGACAATGACGTGGTCTTCTGTGGAAAGAGGAAGCCTTTTGCCTACCATGATTTTGCAAGCTCTTTCTGGAGCAGACAGATTAACCATAAAGTGCAGAACACGTATGCTGACAGTTGTCCACCGGACACTCCTAAAGGTGCAGAAATCACAACAGAAAAATCCAGACTGGATGTAGTTTCCACTGATTCAGCGTTAATCAAACAAAACTATGAAGCGCATTGTTGTGATATGTCCCTTTTGGAATTTCTCTTTCCCTTTCTGATGATTTAATTTGTGTTTTATGTTTTTTTTCTCTTGAGACCATCGTACAGCAGAGATGTGGACTCATGTCAGACTTAAGCTATAAATTTGAGGGCTTAAGACACAGCTTGACAAAAGCATAAACTAATCACAACTCAACTTGACTTTAATTGCAAACACTTGACTTAAGAGTCTTGAGCCCAAAGTGGAAAAAAGAGAGCATTTCGAGAGAAACAGACATTCACAGGCAGTGTTCAAAATGTAGGCCTAATGGTCAGTATAGCACCTGCATGTTCTTTTAAAGGAATGATTGTACCTTCATGGTAGGAGGAGTTACTTGATTTTTAGCCACATCAGCGGTGTGGCTCTAGGAATGTCAATGACGGTTGATCGGTTCACTACTTTGGTTCCGACTGAAATATCTCAACAACTATTGGATGGATTGCCATCAAATGTTGTATATACATTCATGGTTCCCAAAGGATGGACCATACTGACTGTGGTGATCCTCTGATTTTTTCTCTTGCACCACCAGGAGGTTCAAATTTGTGGTTTTGAGTGAAATGTCTCGACAACTATTAGATGGATTGTCATGAAATTTGGTACACACATTCATGTCCTCCTCAGGATAAATTGTAATCACTTTGGTGATCCCCTGACTTTTAATCTAGCGCCATCATCAGGTCAAATCTTTTGTTTGTCCTATACTTTGGTTCATGACTAAATACATGACATTCCCATCAGCCTCAGCTGCACATTGTGTTTGATGCTAATTAGCAAGTGTTAGCATGCAAACACTCTGCACTAAGATGGTGAATATGGTAAGCATTATACCTGCTAAACATCAGCATGTTAGCATTGTCACTGTGAGCGTGTTAGCATGCTGACATTGGAATTTAGCTCAAAGCACTGCTGTGCCTAAGCAAGTACAGCCTGACAGAGGTGCTAGCATGGCTGTAGACTCTTAGTGTTGTTCAATTAAAAATCAATCAAATTCCATGTCATGTGTAACTGCACAACAGTTTTTGTTTTTGGTTGTTTACCAGTTGCCCTATCAAGACTGTTCATGCATTACAGTAGAAAAAAATACTATTAATTACTATTTATTGGGAATTGACTTTGGACTTGGAGTGGATCAACATGTATTTGTGACTTAGCCTTGGCTCCACCTGACACAGTAGCAAACCATGGTATTATATTTTTCATGTTACAGTATCAGTAACATTTACTACAGCAAAGGGCAGAGGACAGCAAAACATTTTGTTCTGTAATGTTAACATCGTAAGAAGATCAGGCATACACCATGTAAAACGGGACAACAGACAGATGTTACGTGTGAGTTTGTTGCTAATGAGGCGGTGAGTTCAGATGTGGGAGGTTGATAGAAAAGACAGCTATTGTTTTCATCTACCCTCCCTTCATGACAACAGCTGTGGAGTGGAGGTGTGGGCCTCCAGCAAGAGAGTACACTATGATCCGGTCAAGCTGTGCTTACAGACAAATATGCTGAGTGTGGTGTGTGTGGGCTTTCCTCTGTGCAAAAGGGACTGGTTTCAAAATAGCTCATTAAAGACCTCTTAAGGCCCTTTATTGTATTATTTGGAAGCGAGATGGAAAATCTCATGGAGATGTTTTATTTTGTCCTTGGAGCTCAGATAAAATTTCACTCTCTCGCTCTGGCTGTCTTTGTCTGTGCTTATCACACTGTGAAAACAGATGATTTATGTACAGTCTTCACACTCGGGTTTATGTGTTATTCCGATAAGGCCTGTGGGTTTGTGTGTGTGTCTGTGTCTGTCTGGTTTATGAGTGTTTATTGAGACCACAGATTGTGGGACTGCCTACTGGAGGACACAAACAATCTTCCGTGGGAATGCAAAGTCCCACCAGTTCCCAATCCCATTCCTTATCTCCAGCATTCCCATATGAGTGATGTATATTATCCTCCTGAACCGGGACCAAGTGACGGCTGCACTGCTGTCACCATATGCAAATGATGTGCACACTGCAAGGTTGTTAAGATTAGTTAAATTAGGGTGAAAATCTAATAAATAACAAAGCTGTAGACATTAATGCACATCAAAAAACAAAATTGCAACTTGCAAATCCATAACAAATGTAAATCTTAAGTAATGGTATAAAACATGAGAAAATTATAACTTGGAATCACCAAAAATAACCAAAAATATTAAATAAATAAATAGCTTACATTTTAGCATTGACTAAAAAAGAAGACAGGGGCTAAATATAGAAAAAGAAAGAGACAGAAGTGTGTGAGAGCGATACAGAGGCGGTGGAGGTGGTGATGTTGGGGGGGGTCAACCTCACGTTTTGCATACTTGCCATTGTCTCTGATAGACAGTACATATGCCAACACCACGGCATGTCCAACTGCCTCCTCACCTGCCAGATTATTCACCTGGCCTCTGCTGGGGCCCTGCCCATAGATGTGAATATCAAACAGAATTTTAAAAAACTGTTGCTCCTCACAAATCATTAAAATCATCAAGTCTACCATCAGTCCCATACAAATACATACATTAACTGGAGTAACACACTTACATGTAATAAAGAAATGACATGTGCTGCCAAATTAATTAGATTAAATCAAATTATGTGTGCAATGTTTGCTGCTGAATATTTAATATATTACTCAGTTCAGTTATTCCACCATGTATTGTGTTGGTGATTGTTCATTTGGGGATTATGGCTTCAACACTTATCACTTGACACACACACACACACACACACACACACACACACACGTTTTTCTCTAGGCGTTAGGGGAATTCCCAGTAACCTGCATGTGTACAGGTGATTTGCGTATGTTCACTAATCTAGGGGGTTTGGCTATAACTGTAAACCCACCACACCTGGACACACTCACACAGATACACACATACACAAACACACACACACACACGGCCCCAGTGCGAAAGTGCTTCACGACATCACACACTAATGGTCACAAGTCAGTTATCCAATTCACCTGCCATTCTTTGACCGTTAAACATCACAAGTGACTCACAGGCAATACAGACAGATGATCAAACCTCTCTCACTCTCTCTTACACACACACACACACACACACACACACACACACACACACACACACACACACCCTTACACATGCTCAGCAATTAAGAAATATGCAAATGTAATTAAAATTGACAGTAACTGCAACAAAATAACAGTGCTCACTTCTAAGATTGATATAGTGAAATAATGTAATATATAGTATGCAGTAGCTGTTATGTCACTCCAGTGATAGTAGTGCTTAATGTATGAAAGAAAGAGAGTGTTATATCTTTTGTTTGGCCCATATAGCTGCACATGTCTTGATTCAGATTAAAAAATCTCACCCTCTTTATAGCCCTTCATTACCTTGAGTTTATTTTTAGAACTCTTATTTTTATCTCAGACTTCCCACTCATTCTTATAAAAGAGGATTGACAACATATTTAGGGCAGTTCCAAAAATCATGAATCAGATAAGTTAATACCTACATGCCCTGGTAGGGCAACAGTTCTCAGGTTTCACCTGCTTCACTCTGTGTGTTTCTGACTACAAGGGTCCAATGTCTCTCTGGCCTTATCACCTTGTCTGAATTCTCCAGGTGCAAGCTGAGTTATAGGAATCTTAACCGTCACTCACCCATTCCACCCAGGGTTTTTCCTAACATGTTTATCAAGTCTTTTTATAAAGCTCTTGAGAAGTGTCTTTATGTTTTGACAACTAATAACTTTCACTGCTGCTCCTCCAACTACTATGGTTACTGTACTGCAATGTCTACTTCCACTACTAGCACCACTACTCCTACAAATACTAGGCTACTAGTGCTACTGTAACTACTATTACTGCTACAACTGTACTGCAACTACCCCTGCCACTACTACAACTGGGGATGGATTTTTGTGGGCTCAGGCAGTTGCCTATCTTTGCTTAATGCTAATGTCTGCCTCTGACTCCCACTACATCCACTGCCAGGCAACCAGCAGAGACTCCAGGAAGTTACTGCGCCCGTCCAAGAAATAGTCCAGTACATAACCTCCCGTAAAACCACGCCATGTCATTATTACACGTTTTTTGTACAGATTAAACAAACAAGATATAAAATATGAATTAGTGAGCTTTAGAAGTGCTGGCAGATTTTTGTTACCCTTGAACAGAGCCAGGCTAGTTGTTTCCCCATTTCCAGTCTTTGTGCTAAGCTAAGCTAACTGGCTGCTGGCTGTAGTCTTATATCTGTCTTATAACAGACAGACAGACATGAGAGTGTTATCGATCTTCTCATCTTACTCTCAACAAGAAAGCAAATAAGCGTATTTTCCAAAATGTCAAACTATTCCTTTAACCACACAAACCCTCTGTAATCTGTAATCTTAATGTAATGATATGTGTTTTAGCTTCCTGCCTAAATGTAGCCATGTCATATGTGTGTTTCACCTACATCACCATGTTTTTGACATGATGTCAATTTCATACAAAATAAAAAACCTGTAGTGGCTGTTGTGTTTGCGTCAGGAAGTCCTGACAGCGAAGGTTCAATAAAGAGAATTATGATACCATTGCCAGGAACTACAGATGAAAATTAGCTTTTAGCTATATCTGGTACAATATATGTATTGTGCATTGTCCCTGTTAAATAAAGAAATAAAGAAATACATATTATGGGGCGGTGGAGGATGGTTATTGATCAGAATTATATTTATAACTTTTGCATTGTAAGCAAATATTAGATACACTTACTGATGTCTTACCACATCATAAAGATTATGGCCTACTCTGCAGTTTGATTTGTTACTTATGGATGTGCTTTCATCTGTTTTCCATACACAGTTAGCATCTGGAGGGTTAAAAACAGTGTATGACATCATGTGCATCAAGTACGGGAAACTCTCCTGATGTTTCAGGGAAGCTATTTCTCCACCTTGCTGAACAGGTTTCTCGACTGCTTCTGACTTCGCTTTAAAAACCACAGCGCTCTGCAAAAAACAAGTGTGAAGCAATGGATTCATGATCAGATTTATCAATCAAACCAGAGTCTAAATATTTGTGTACAGTAGGTTCTAATTGTTTGTACCTGCACATGGCCATGCACAGGGTAAACAAAACAGTGTTATGTGCATACAAGAAGAGCAGTAACAGTTCACAGTGCATGGCAGTTTATGCATGTGCATGTGTATGAGTAGGGGGGGTCATAAAGACTGCAGTATTCCAGGTGGTCAGCCTGTCACACTGGATGAAATCACTGGCACTATTTGTTTAGCTGCTGTGCTCTTTCAATCGATCTTCTGAGAGTTTTATACATACGCATGTATGTATGATTGGACACATGCACAAAAACATGCGCACACATTTTTAAAGGTGCAGTGCAGAACCGGAAAGAAAGAAATGCACAATATTTAAGTGGTATGAAAATCATATAAAATCTGGAAACCAACCAAGTAATTGCTGATGCACTTTGACTTATTGACCTTCCATGACCCTAAGTTGTTTCTTTGTGTACTCTGATAGGTTTCCAGTGTAGGGGCCTGTGGTAATATTTCAGTTTGATGAATTTCTATACTAAACCTTGACAAGTTGATGCCTTTCCTGTAAGCACAGTTTGAGTTTTTATCATGTTGAGATGATAGCTCAGGAATAAAACACAGAGTGTAAATACCTGCTGCCTGTCCCATTACATCATATATCAGTCTGGGTAGGTCACAGGCTACTGGCACTGCATTTGGATTTATTATGACACTGCTTATCAGGCCATAAATGCCTGTGTCAAAGGCATTTTTTAACAATATTCATTGCTGTTTTGTTTTATTTCTTAGACTTTCTTAAATGTATATCCGTCAACATTTACATGCTTCATCCCTGCATGCACTGCAGGGAAACACCTTAGACAGGTCGCAAGTCCATCAGAGGGTAAACGCATTTACACAACAACAATTAGAACAATTAGAGTTTGAGGAAAGTCACATGAATCCAGGTTAAACAGAGTAGGTGTACAGGAAACTGATGGTTCTAAATAGGTGAAATAGGACTTGTGGTTGAATAGAAAGTACATTTTGCCACTGACAAAGCTTCACCTCCAGGCTTTGATTCCAATTCAATAGTCATTTCTTCATTGAATCACTATCCCTACTTTGAGTACTAAGACCCTGAATTGGTGTAGAGGTTTCAGAATTGGTTTACTGTCTCATTTAACTCCAAACCTCAGTAATATATCGTCTCTGTTTATACAGCAGGCTCTACAAGTTTGTTTTATTACAGTCCAGTACCTCTGCTACTTCACTATTAGAGCCTGCGTGTCTCAGACCAAGAAATGTTTGGGGAAATCCCTCAGCTACACACACCCTGTGATAAAGACGCATTACACTGCCAGTAGTGTACTGGAATCTACGCCTGAAATAATAACACACATTACAAAAACAAAAAGGAACATGCTCACTCACAATGCCCAGTGCAGCATGTATCGAAAGGAACTATGAATGACATCATGTGTTCCAAGGGGGGGGGGTGACGCAATACCTTTGCTTCCCCACAATGGTTTATGATGAACTACATTTTTACGTAGCAGCCTTATAAAGCTGAAAAACAATACTGTATATCACAGTTACAATTATGTTCACAGAATTGAGCCTGGGGGGGAGAGTACCGTAATATAACTTTTATTCACTAGTTCCAAAGCAATATTCTAGAAATTTTATGGATTATCTATGAATCAGGTGAGTATATGGCCATGACGTGCCAAGTGGAGTTGATGATAAATAAGCCTGCTATAACACTATCATTATAGCCAGAAAACAAAAGAAAAATGTTATCACTAACTGATCCAGAAGGTTTAAGGGTGACACTTTATTTTAACCCCCTGTTTAGCAACTATAAGCAGTCTCTAAATGCTTCATAAATGGTTTATAACACACTATAATGTAGTTCTAAGCAGATATCAGGTCTTTTTAAGTGTTAACAATTTAGTTGTCAACACCTTTAACTCCTCCTGTGAAGTATTCATAACTGGATGCTGGCATATAAACAGATAATGAATGACAATATACTATAGTACAGTTGTAATTATATAAAATATGTCTTAATTCAAATTGTTGAAAATACGGTACAAACACTTAAAAATGTCCTTATGTTTGCTTGTAACTACATTATAATGTATTATAAACAATTTATTATACATTTACATTTATATACATACAGTTCTTGTAGAGGATGAATGGGGCGGGGGGTAAAGTAAATTGTTACCGTCTCAAGGCCAAGGGTCCCTGTCACAAGCATGGTCCTCATTTGGTCTTGTGGAACATTCCTTATTGTATAGAGTTCAGCCAGTGGGTATGGGTAAATAAGTTGCACATGAAAATGGATTGTGGGATGCATGCAAATATGTGAGCGAGTGTGTGTAGGAGTTTTTCAATATACATTCCAGATATTACATCCATCCTTCTTCAAAACATATAGGTAGTAATACTCATCTCTCCCATAATCTCATTACCTTCCCTCTCTCTGCTCTATCTTCCCCACTCCCTAGATTTAATTATCGCTGCATTGTTCGGTCTTTCTGCAAAAGTGTGTCATGTTTGATTCTACCAGGATGTAAAGCCAAAAATATAAAGCCACATCATTATCTCCTGCGGCACCCCTACTGCTGGAAATAAAATGATAAGAAACCACAGATACACCACAAGTTTTGATTCCATGAAATAAACCCTCACAAGCTAGAAACACTCCCTCAGACAATAACTGTTAAATGAAATAGACAATCTGCCAAGAAAAACAACAACTTTATTTTGTAAACCACTCCCATAACTCTAGGCCAAAGGGGATTGGCCAAAAAGGCTTATAAGAGAGGTGACGTCCAGGTGGAGTATCATTCAGGTGAGCATTTACATTCTCATGCCTCCACCCTCTACTGCCTGAGGATACTACTTCACTGTACCAGACACAGGAATACACCTCTGACTTAACAAGGTACAGATATCTTCTTCGTTATGCTCATTAATTCAGGTTCTGACTTGGTCTATTTGTCTTTTGTTGTCATATGACCTCTGATAAGTTAGAGAAGTATGTGTGACAGCTTCTTTCACTTCTCTGTGAGTTTTGAGCTTTGATTTTGGTGTCTCACAAGAGTGTTTTCTCTTTCCAGATTGTCCTTTTAAGTATGTTGGCAGAAATGGAGACGGTGAGTCGGATATTATTATATTTTAATAAGCGTGTTTATATTTATACAACTGGATGTTTGAGTAATTAGTGATATTATTAGTAAAAGATTAAGATATTATCATGTTAACTGTAACTGGGGTGTGCCGGCTGAGGGTAAATATTTGTAAGAGTAGCAGCAAAGCCACACATCACTGTTATCTCCATGTTGCTGGTGAAGGCACAAACACTTGCATAAATTTGCCAGTCAAACTAAAACACATATGGTCACACCTGGCTCATATTCACGCACAGCTCAGATCAGGTTAAATATCAGTGCTGCATGTGACGTGTGTGTCATTTTAGAGTTTGACAAATCTATGCTGTACCCTAGATGGAAAAAAAATGAACCAGGAAAAAATGACAGTTCGCAGCTCATTTAAAATTGATGAATGAGTGCATCCCTGATCTTCAGATCTCAGAGCAAAATTATTCACTGTGTGAGCACCACAGCACAATAGTGCTCCTCAACAAAACAACAAAAGGTTTTCATGAAAAAAACAGCAGGTGATAATAACAACACCTCAGGCTATGACTGACACCAGATAAATGCCACCCATCATGCAAAATGTTTTCTCTTTGTCAGCAACACACAACAAACTGGCTCAGGTAAAAACCAGAGGGTGTATGATTTCTGAAAGCCGCTGTCCTGCTCTGTGTCTGTCAGATGGCTTATGTGACTGAGATCAGGCTGATTGGAGACCGGGGCGTCTGGAGCGGGGTGGCCCCCTCCTCCTGCCCCGAGGTGGACCTGGAGGTCATCGAGGAGTACCTGCAGGAGCACTCACTGGAGGTCCAGCCTGCACGCACACCTGCCTCACCTCCAACTACTGTGGGGCAACAGACACACGCACACGCCCACCAGGGCGCCAGGATCATAGGTTAGTGTGAGGGTGGCAGCGATGATAATGAAAAAGATGGAAATGGGGTGATGTTGGTGCTTGTGTACTTCTTTTATCTTTTATCTGACTGTATCTTCTTTTGCCTGTTTCTCCATAGAGAATAGCTGGTCAGGTCAGCATCCGTATGAGTGGCACTGTGGCTCTCACACTCCAAACGAGGAATATGAAGAGCAAGCCCTGCCTACAGCCTGGCCTAGTCCCCATGACAACCAATGGGTGAGTTCAAGGACCTCAATCTCTTAGTAAATTAAAGCTTAATTACCTATTTCATAGCTGAATCCAACTACACATCCCTGTGTGACACGTTTCACATTTTGAGGCTGAATTTAGACTTTTTAATTGACTCTATTCATCATTTATGAGAATGGTTGCATTTGTGAATTATGAATATGTTTTTATATGTGTTTGCTTCAGGACCACATTTCGTACTGCTACGAGGCACCTGCATACATTGACTCAGACTCCCAGTCCAGCAGCTCACAGTACCAGGAATACCAAGATTCCCCGTCACCATCGTCTGACAGGGGAGGCAGGAAGGACAGAGACTCCCTGCCTCTTGCCCCACTTTCAGGTATACACACACACACACACACACAGAAGTCAGAAGTCCACGTGTGCACCAAAAATTTCCACAATACAAAACTTCAACATATCTACACACCAAACGTCTATGTATTTAGTGTAAAGCCCTCGGTTGGGGCAAAAACATGCATGTGCATACAAAAACACACGTATGAGTCACTGTCACCTCATATTTGTATTTACATTCCCCTCCTCCTTGGCAGGAAAGAGGAAGGAGCGGTTGTTCCAGTTCCTGTTCGAGATGCTCCAGACGCCATCGATGCGGAGCTGCATCTGGTGGGTCCAATCCTCCGCCGGCACGTTCCAGTTCTCTTCCCAAAACAAGGAGCGCCTTGCGCAGCTGTGGGGCCGGCGGAAGGGTAATCGCAAGACCATGACCTATCAGAAGATGGCACGGGCGCTGAGGAACTACTCCCGCACCGGCGAGATTCAGAAGGTGAAGAGGAAACTCACCTACCGGTTTGATGAAAAGACACTGAGAGGCCTACAAGGAGACTTTAACACAGTGTAGGAAGCGTGATGGAGAGTGTATATAAGCATAGAAATAGAATAAGAACAATGGATATTCAGAGATTGCTGTGGTTGTCCCATTAATGTCCATTCTGCTGATTCTAATTCTATGGCATGTAGAAACAAATGAATACTGAGTATTTGAAAAGCCAGAAGATGAAACGCTGTAGGTCAGAGCTTTCTGTAGATACAGAACCATATTGGAGTTGGTATAAGGGGCGACCAGGAAATGGTGATCGTGATATGAGAAAGTCCGTGTGAAAGCAACGTGTGAAAACTCAGCTGGCATTAAAAATTATGTAAATCTAAAAGGTTATCACATCATATCTACTTTATAAGTAGAACTTAAATCATTCTCAAAATAAACGTTTTCTGGGTTTTTTTGTGATTCTGTATTGCAGATATTCAGCAGGTATCCCAGATCATTTTATCGACTTCTTAACAAAATTAGGTTGTGTAAACATGATATGTTTGTTAAAATATCATTTTTTAAGATGAATGAATAAATCTGAAGATATTTTCAGAAAACCTGATATATTTTGTCACCTGATATTTTTGTGTCTGTGTGTCTGTCTGTCTATCTTTCTATCTATTCAATTCAATTCAGTTTTATTTATATAGCGCCATATCATAACAAAGTTATCTCAGGGCACTTTTTCCATATAGAGCAGGTATAGACCGACTCTATATAATATCTCTCTATCTATCTAGATTTCTATCTATCTATGTGAACAAAGATATACTGTGTAGTGCATAACAAACACAGATGTGCTTATAAACTGAAGCAAACATCCACACACACCCATAGCCAAAATTGTATGCAAAGTAAGCATTGAAAAACCGTCCTTAAAACAGACCTGTTAATCAGTACAAAGCCTACAAAATCCCCTGACACACGGAGTAGCAGGACACACACACGCACACTGAACACATTTGCGATGTTGAGTATTACTTTCTTGTATGAAGCTACCAAAATAAAGCAATTTAATTTCCATAGTCAAATGATGGGGCCACACACATATACATATGCTGAAAACCACATGACACATGGGCAAATTACATAATAAACACACATGGACAAAGTCTTTTTTATTTTTTGTTCTAGTATTTACATATTTACAGTATTGAGTGGTGGAAAGTAACTACGTACATTTACGTATCCGTTTATTTAAGTATACTTAGGTATGATTTTGAGGTACTTTACTTGAATGTTTCTAGCTTTAGTTACTACTTTCCAGATTTAGATTTTACATATAAAGCATGTGATCAGCTTATAAAATGTGATGCATTAATGCAAATTTGTTCAACTTTAAAATACTGCTTAAAAATTAATGCATTAGTAATACATATAAAAATATGACACTTTGAAAGGAGACATTTTGCAATTTTGATATTTTAAGTACATTAAGCTTTACTTGTATGTCAGTATTTCTACACTGTAGTATTACTGCTTTTACTCAAGTAAAAGATCTGAGTACAGCTGGCAATATCAAACACACCTGTTGTGTGAAAAATGTGCCATGGCTCATTCAGAAGTCCTCTCTAGGCTACTGAGGCACATTTATTAGAGTGAGGAAAGGATTTTCACTCACTGATGAAATACAGATGGCGTCTCCATGGAGTGCACGCCTGGCCAGAAGCGCATGCATGTTTGCATATAAAAAGCATCTGTTCAATGCTTTTCTGGTCATTTGAAGCCAAGAGCTGAAAGCAGGAACACACTATCTGAACACCAAACACAGGATTATGCCGGACTTAACCCTCGCTGTGGAATTCAACCCACCTGTCCACGGCCTTCAAGGAAACTTGCTCTATCAAACTTCGTAGCTTCTCTGTCTTCCCTGGTCTTCAACTTCGGTGATGGCTGAATGGGGTTGGGTGGCCTACACAGTCCTAGAAGTGCTGATTGCTGTGGCCTGTTGCCTTGGCAATGTGTTGGTGGTGTGTGCGGTGTGTATTGGTATCCGGGATTCCCTTCGAGAGCCAACCTTCTGCTTCCTCGTTTCCTTGGCAGTGGCTGACTTCCTAGTGGGTGTGGCCGCTGTGCCCCTGTCTGTACTATTGGATGGCTGGGTGAGTCTGACCCCTGACCTGTGCCTACTTCTCAGCTGTGTCGTGCTCGTGCTAACTCAGGCCTCTGTGCTGTCACTGCTAGCTATCGCCGTGGACCGATACCTCCGGTTACACACACCGCTCAGGTGAGGTTTGCACTCTGAAACACTGGTTTACAGGTAGAAATGCTATATGGATTTGTAGAAATAATCACTCCTTCTTTCTGTTCTTTTCTGTTTTATCCCTCATTCTCAGATACAAAGCCCTGGTCACACAGAGGCATACATGGATGGCCGTGTCCATGTGCTGGACCCTATCCTGCCTACTGGGTTTCACCCCTCTGTTTGGATGGAACAACTACTCCTCTCTAGTGTCCAATTCCACCAATACATCTTCCACTTCCTCCATCTCTCCACCCTGCACCTTCCTCTCAGTTATCTCCCTCCCCTTCATGGTCTACTTCAACTTCCTGGGATGTGTCATGGCACCCCTGCTGGTCATGACCCTCCTCTACACTGGAATCTTCTGGAGCCTGCAGGGCCGTCTGAAGGAGAGCTGTCCTCAAGCCCAGGCCTCTCTGCTCAGGGAGAAGAGGCTGGCCTGCTCCCTGGCTCTGGTTCTCATTTTGTTTGCCAGCTGCTGGATTCCTCTGCACCTGATGAACTGTCTGCTGCTGTTTCATGGTCCTCAAGCTGTCACACAGGGGACACTCTATACAGGCAGGTGACAGTAGCTTTTCTAGTCCTTACAGCCAAAAGAGTCGGGGTTTTTTAAATTCACGTTGAGAGATTTGTTTGCAAAGTTCCTCCTGACGCTTTAAATGCTTTTTTTCGTATATATCGTATTGACAGATCACAATACTACCAGCTTTTACAATGAAATCTGACAGTAACAATACAGTTTTTTTTCCAGGTATTCTCCTGTCTCATGCCAACTCAGCAGTCAATCCTGTGGTCTACGCTTATCGCATCCCAAAGATCCAACAGGCCTACAGTCAAATATGGAGGCGCTTCCTCATGAACATAAACTGTTGCCATGGGGACGAGCAAGTTGGCCGATCAAGAACAAGCAGCCGAGCCAATCACATGGAGACGTGTGAATCAGGAGGGAAGACCACACTGTAACAAAGGACCACAGGGTCATTATAAGTCCAGCATGTTTCAGGTTTGAGTTCACGGGACTTTGTCAGACGGTTCTCTATTCACTCACACAAGACAATGTCCAACAATCATTTAAGGCTTTATTACAGATAAACAACTGAGGAAATACAGGCAGCCAGTGAGTGTCTGAATTTGTGAATCCCCTACTTGTAGTGTTTGGTGTGAACGAAACCCTGCATAGTCCACCATGGCATTTGTTTTGGCTACCCCTTGTCTGCAAACTTTATTTAACTCAAAGCTATCTCATGAGTCGCCACTAGAGGGTACTCTAGACTAACAAACTCAATAGCTGCTGCTGTACACAAACCACGAAACCATCAGAATTGCAGTAGGTGACAAACAAAATCTCATTCACTCATTTTTGGACAACTGATTTGAGGCAAGCATAACTTTATTGAGATGTACATATTTTTGAGTAAGTCATTTGACAGCTTCAATCAATGCATCGCTAACCTTTCGCAGCACATATCTACTTGCTCCCTTTTTTCTGAAATCTAAGAATAGATGTGATACTTAGCCATGAGAGTGGGATGAACATTCATGAGTGTTCAGTGAGCTCCTCAGGGAAGGCAATAGACTGTATAGTTATCACCTGAGCAGGGTGCAATCCCACCCACCAAACTATACAACCTACTACCTCACCCAGACAGAGCCCAAATCAAACACGCCACACGTTCACGTCCTGTTAGGGGAACATGCAACCTAATTCAGCTGCTCTAGCAAAAAACAATGCTTGTCACGATTATGTTGATTGCTGCAAGCATATGTTTCAATTGGACAGCATGATTGCCCATCCGGAGATGACAGTCGGCGAGTGGCTGACTCTGCTGTCTCCTTGGGAAAGACAGTAGATTGTATAGTTATCTCAAAAAGAGGTTACACAACCCCACAACTATTCAATCTACTACCTCAGCCCCAAGGACAGCATCCACGTTGCTTCAGCATCAAAGATCCACAAAGGTAACTGTCCTGCAATGGTACAAAGAAAAAGAGACAGAGAGGGTTATCTTAATCAACTATTCTTCTGTGTAAAATACATGCAAGATAAAACTGGGTAGGACTGTCAATTTTGACGTGTATATTTCTGTTACGTTTTCGACTGATGTGGTTCAGTCCCTGCACAAAGGAGTGTCATCGTATTTTCAGTTTTATCTCTGTGTCTGATTCTTTGTTTTTGTTCCTGGAGCTGGTTCAAAATCACGGCTGAAAACTGCTCAACAACAAGTCTTCAACTGCCAAGATTTGGAGAAACAGAAGACCTTAACAAAAGAAGACATTCTGAGAGTTTGCATATTGGCACATCCTCACCGATCAACCAAGCTTCGTTTTTTTTTTTTATGCAGAGCTGAATGTCTTTAAGAAATCGGTTCCATTAAAATAAATCAAACACAAATAATTTAACGGTAAGCAGACATCGGAAAGTGAGAGCACTAATGTGTGAAAGCCCAACAAACAACTCACTGGCTTCCTGAGACACTGGCATGTGATCGAAAGAGGGGGGGGAGAAAAAAAAGAGCTGCTCGACTCTGTGCCAGGAATTCGTTTCCGTTTTTTGCCAAAAAACTGAGCTCATTCCAGTGGGCTATCCCTGTGTAGGCTGGCTGCTGCTTCTCAGACGGAGGTACACACACAGATGCCTGCAAATATGGCTTCCACCAGCTGCCTCTGATTGAATACAAGGCTGGGATTCTGCCCCCCAAAACACAACAAGGAAACACAAAATGGCGTCTCGCACATCGGCCATTTTAGGTCTGCTTAAAAACACTATAAGGTCTACCTTTCAGGGTTTGATTTCCGAGCCTGCTGCCTCATGATTAAGAAAGAGCGGCTGTTCGATCGAGAGTGATGTAGAATCAATCTTGTGCCAAGCACTGATACGAAGCCAACAGACCCAGGCTCGCTATCACGGGTACGAAGTAAAGAGAGCAGCTCGAACCATACTTATCAGACAGCTGGAAAGTTCACAGAGAAAAAGCATCATCACATACAGCATCTCCATGTTCCTGTGAATTTACTCGTACCATCACGTTTGGTTCGATCACAAAGTTGGCACTCACACTGAACATGCAGATTGTATTTTTGGTTTCTTAAACTTTTATTAATTTCACTAAGAAGGACCTGGCTCATCCTCAGGCAGCTAACAGCTAAACTCTTATTGGATAAAGGTTGGGATGGGCCAGCGGGTTAACATGGCAGCGACTGAAGGGTTAATGAGTGCCAGACTAAATGCCAGACCTGGGCCTCAGATAGACAGAGGAGGGGTTAAGAGGTACACTGCTTGCATAAATTAGCATACAGCCACAACCCCTGAGACTTGATCCAGACCAGCCTATAGTTAGCATGCAGTAGACCCTGCTAGACTGATTACAGAAGGCCAGACAGACAGGAGGGGGTGGGGGGGTGTTGGCATGATGCCCAACTCTGCCACCGTGCCAGTGACAGATCTACGAGCTCTGTTTGGTCGCCAAGAAACGTCCCCTAACTGGAGCTGTATTCGGAGGACATGGGCAACAGACTAATAGTGATATGACACAGTGTGCTGGGGTAAATGGGTCAAATAAATGAAGATGTAACAAGACATCTGAGCATGGCCTCAAAGGGGGAAACAAGATTTAAACATTAAATGCTTGTGGGTTAATTGCAAAAAAACAACTCCCGGCTGTTTTGGAAACACTGAGGCCAAACTCAGTCAGTCATGTGAGCTCTATTGGACGCTGCTGTCTGTGGTCGTGGACTTTGTCAATGGCACATAAAGGGGCACACATGGCTCGGCTGGGGCAAATCATATTCTGTCAGCAGCTCCAAAATAAATGTGCCTTCAGCGAGTGGGGCAGCTGAGAGGATCTTGAAGAAAAGATCAGATAAGGAAGAAATGTGGCCTATTGAGTTAATCTCATTTGCTTATCAGACAGTCTGTCTGTGCATCTGTCACAGCAGAATTATGGCAAAATGGTAGTAAATTCATATTAATTTATATCAGCAGTATTCTGTGTAAACCAAGAAACACAAACCTTGTCCTCTCTTCACCTCAGATAACGCTGCTCTGCTGTGACCAACCAGGATATATTTTTCTGGAGACAATTTCCTGCTTTAGTATGTTAATCTTTCCTTGTGTGAAACATGGGTTTCTTTTGGGTTTTCCAAAACCCCACATCAGTTGTAGCACTGGGAATTTTATCTTTATCAATAAGTTTCGAACAGATCTACAGCAACAGCGTCTACAAAGCCCATACCTGCTTCTGTTTCAGACATGCAACATCCAATGTTTGTTTTAAATAAACTAATTTATATAATACTGCCACAACTATAAAATAGGAAGGCATTTTAAGAAAATTAAAAAGTGAAAACCTATAAAAAGGACAAGACGCTATGATCAAATTACCTACTTATTCCGCTCTTTTGTGGATTAAGTTAAAAGAACAAAATCAAAATGGCTGCTAAACTGAATTACCAGTGTTTATTATGCAGGTTTTACAAACTTGTAACATCACCCTGCTGTGAGATCAGAACACACGAAAAACCACCGCTACTGCGCCATCTTTAACAAATCCAAACCCTTGCGAAAATGAAGACGAAAAATATCGTGGAAACAATAGGCCTTATAGCTTCCTCCCCTATACTGTGAAAGGATGCAGGATTCGTCAGATTTATTCATCACCCGATACAAACGACATAAACACACAAATTAATCAGCAAATCCCCAAACACACATAGCTCACTCAGTTGCCAACAAAACTCCTCCGAAATGGAGCAGATTTTCGCTGGAAGCAGAGGCAGGGAAATACCTATTGGATCGCCTGGTCCCTTGGTCCGCGAGACGGGATGAATGCTTGGCAGACACAACGGACGGGGCACCAGACGATTGGTACAGGTTCTTGTGTGTTTCTCTCTCTCTCTTTTTCTCTCTCTCTCTTTCTCTGAGCTTGGTGCCAAGAATGGGCAGTGTCTGTGTGCCAGGCAGAATTTCAATGAGGGAGGAAGGAGGTGGTTATGGTGGGCAAAGAGGAGGAGGAGCAGTGTGGGAGCTGGAGTTGGCAGAGGAAGTATGCCACACAATAAATGGCAGGATGAAGAATTTCCACAGTTAAAAAGATGCAGAACGGATGTCTTGTCTTACTCGTGTCCAGCATTAATCTAGAAAAAAATTGTGTCCAGGCATCTGGCAGATCCTCAATAGCGCGCTATGGTGATTTTATCATACCTGCTTTTTCATCTTCATCTTCATCCTACTCCCTAAGGAATGCCTGATTCCTACATTAAAGGATGAAGGACGGGAGCACTGAGCCTCTCCCATGCCCACTTGGCATAGTGCCCGCTCTGATGTTCTGTATATCCTCATTAAGCAAGCGCAAACACACAAGGCTCATGCTCACATGCATGCGTGTATACAGAAATGCGCTGCCAAATGCATGTACTCACACACAGCCACACACTGGTAGGCACAACACAGCACAGCTGCTTGACCTGTGTACACGAACGAAGCTCGGTCTATCTGATCCTGATTCACTAAACGTTAATTAAATGAAAATGCTTCCAGTCCTTTGCCATCAACTCCTGTTTTGCGAGCTAGAGGGCTGCGCACACAAATGTCGGACTCACAGGCATAAGAGCTAGATAAAAATGTTTCATGAAAAGATAGCATGACCAAGATAAGGCAGGAGTATAATGGAGACATTGTGTTGACTATCACAGTGTTGAACAATCCTTTCAACCACATATACACACACACACAGAAGTGGAGCTAAGTTGAATAATCAGTATTCAAAAAGGTGGCAGGGCACAAGCTCATTCCACTTTTATAAATCTCCTATTTCTTACATTTATACTTCTCAGGTTAGAGTGTCACAACATTAGAAATGCATTTTTATATGAATTGGTTTCTTAAAGAGAATGAGTTATTAGCTGATAAAAGAAAAAAGAGGATGATTTCTGAATCACCGGTGTATTAGCTACAATATACCCTCCAACTACCCAGATGGCCAGATAAATGTTGTAAAATATACATCAAAGGTTTCTGTCCACCTCTTCATTTACTCTCTCTATCCCCTCTCCTCTTTTCCAATTGTCTATGCTTTTGCTAATGTGCTGATGGGATGTGTGGTTACCATGGTTTCAAATGTTTCTGATAGCTCAGATGCCTGGCCTGGCATGTTGCTACCCGCCCACATGTTACAGCATTCACTAATGCCACACAGACCAGGACATACACACACACACGCACATGCAAACACACACACACACACACACACACACACTTTGAAAGGTATGCCCTTTCAAAGAGGGTGTGCATGCATATATGTGTGCATGTACACAAAGAGTATGTGTGCAAGAGTGCAAAGTGGTGTATGTCAGGATGAAACAGCTGCAGCTTCCTGCATGAGAAGAGAAACTTCCTGTTGCCTCGCTCAAAACCGCGGCCGGTCAGCCAAGATATCAACCAATCAGCTATGTTGGGGCTGAAGGCAGGAAGTTAGCCTGACTGCCTCTAGGAGGAAAAACTCAGAAACATTATGAGGCAACACGATAAGTTCATCTGAGGATAAGAGAGGGCGGGGAAAGAGTTCTCCCACTCCTACCTCTCTTTCTGTCTCTGTAACCCTTGCTCTCTCGCTTTTCCTCTAGCTTCTTCTTTCTTAACATTTTCCCCTCATCATTGTTACATGTCGATAAACAGAAAGAGAGGTTCTTTTGGTTCTTTTTTTTATGAACTATAAAATGAAATTGTCACTTAATGCCACAGCTGAGCAATTTGAATTGACAGAGGTTGATGCAAGGAATTAGGAGTAGTATACCCACAAATTGTGAGGGGCATGTTGAAAGGGTCTGCCCATATTCACTGTTTCTTAAACACGTGGCAAGAAGGCGCCATCTTAACACCAAACCATATTTAGATCAAGATACAGTACTGACAATAAGCAGTCTAGTTAGATTCCTAATTGTACACACAATATGCAGATATTTCATATAATTCAATCTGTATTCAATTTCTCCCCTAAAAGTTAAAATATCAAACTCGGTTGTTGATTAATTTACATATGCTGCTTTATCTAATTCGGAGAGTGCAACATTGATATTTTTCTTTTGTTTCGTGGCATTCTGGCCTTGGACATGAGACTGTAATCTAAATATGCAGTGTAATATGATGAATATGCTTGTTTTCTTTCAGCTGAGTTAGATACACATCAATCAGACAAATGCTACTGTTTACGTTTATATATATTTTTTTCGACAGGCAGATCACACTGGTGAAAAAAAATCAACAGCTTTACTGATAAAACGAAAAAGAACTACCGAAGAACATCAACGTTAAACTGTATTTTCTGTATTCTAACAATCTGCCCTTTTCTTTACAGCGTGTTTGTCTGACCTAACTCGGTTTCATTTCTGCCTCAGTTTCCTCTGAGTGCAAAGTATCATACACAATAGCCTATGACGCAGCGTGTCAAGACAAACATTACAGTTGCCACCTTTTAACAAACTAACAACTTGAGATCGCAGAAAGATAAAACTCACGCACAAACACGCACGATCCTGTGAAACAACTGCCACATATCGGAGTTTTCACAGTGGCAGAAAGTGCAAACAGTGTGTGAAGGGCATGAGAAAGAAAGTAAATATTGCCCTCGTATTAGCTATCATAACGGCTCTGGACAATAAGAGACTTGGCAAGTGTTTCGCTTGTCCTGTGGGTGCAGCCCATTTAACACTGGTCAGCAGATAAACTTGCACTGACCTGAACGCAACAACAGCTCTCTGGCTCGGTCGACCCTCTGAGGTCAGAAATTTACCGAGAAGGCCTGTCCTTCCTCCTGCCAGTCTACAAAGACACACCTGTTCAGTATGGAAAGCCACAGAAAGACGGTTCAGCACCCTGTCAGAGCTTGCTGTCCTAGAACAGAGAGGGGAGAGGAAGAGGGTGACAGGGACAGAGAAAACAGAGATAATGGAAGCAGGAGAAAGAAGATGGTCAGCAGGGAGTCGAGGAGTCCCTCTCAGCTCTATAAAAGTTTCTCCTGTTATGTCCATGGAGCCAAAATGGCGGCGAGCGGAGTGTAGCATGGCAACCGACGACGATAGACACATTTACAGCGGGAAGACCATGATGAAGGACAGAGAAGAGGGCGAGAGGGACTGGAGCAGAAAGATTACAGGGCAGTGAAAAAGATGGGAAGAGGTGTTTGCAGGATAAAAAAGAAAAATACCTGGAGCCTGTACGTGAGCGGCGGGCTGGGCCGGAGGACTGGAGGAGAAGAGGGCCGTGATGGCGGGAAGAAGGGAAAAGAGAGGAGTAGAGCACACCCTCTGAGAGCTACACCCCCTTCCCACAATCCCCTCCTACTGGCGTGAGTGCGTCTGTCCGTACACAGGGTGACAGAGGGATGTCTGCTCACACACAGCCCTATAACACACACGCAAAACGCACACAAGCCACGGTATCAAACACACTGTGCACAACATAAAGAGAAAAGCTCCAAAACAGACTCACAATAGACTCACATTACTTGCAATTGCGTATGACCAAAACGGAGACAAACACAGACAGAGGACACTTCAAAACACAAACATACACATAATCAATTCGCCAGCCTTTGGATCGCCCTCTGCTCTGCCCTGTGCTGTGTTTGCCTCGGTCTGCCTGCCCACTTTGGCACTGCTGCCAAGAGGGAAGGGGAGAAAAAGGAGGGGAGGAGGGTATAGAGACACAGAAAGAGGAAGGGAGGGACGTGCTGTAGCGAGAGAAGGGTGAGCAGAAAGAGGAGGAGTCAGAGAGAAAGAGGTAAGGAAGAGAGTGAGACACAGAAATACAAGAAAAGAGAAGAAGCGTAAACTGTCATGAGCAGACACGGTGACACAAAACAGTGGCCCAGCAGCTGGGAGCACCCTGAGAATTTGCATGTTAATCATCTGACATCCAAAACACACCTCTCACCTTGTACTGTACTAATACTATCCTGCAGCGACAGACACACGGCGATAGAGACAAGCAGATCCCGGCACCTCTGCCATATTGTTCCATCTCACAATTTTTGTACAATCAACAAAGCAAAAAAGCCCAAACTGGCTTGAGATTTGAACTCTAAACTGACTTGCGTTGTCAAGTTCTCTCGCCTGTAAGAGGCATCCCGGGAGAGTTACTGTCTTTTTTCAACATCTTTATTCTGCCTGCTTTTCTCCATGTCTCCCTTTATCCTTCTGTCAATTTGTCCTCTCCCACCATCGGGGATAATATCTTCCCTCCTCAGTGGGAGGGGTTTGAGGGAGTTCAGCTAAATGAATCAATGAGCGACGAGGGTGGATATTTCAGAGAATGTCACTTCTCCCCCCCCCCAGCCGTTGGCATCTTTCCCAGGTCTCCCTTTGCTTTCTCACACCAGCAAGACAGTTGAACACCAATGCAGATCTTGGATCAGCGAGCTGTCACCTCTAGATGACCTCAATCATTAGGAGAGAAAACATAAATCCATCTGTTCATAAATGGCCGACCTTCTCTATAGCCTGCTCGCGGACCAATCACTGGCGTTTCAGCAGGTATCCCAAACCGAGCCAACCAATCAGAGCTCACTTCTGAGCCGACGTCATTTTGAAAATATTAATTCTAAAAAAACAGGAATACTTTATACCATTAAATTGCAAACAAATACTTTTTCTCTTATTTTAAAACTCACATCAACCACTTGAAGACAAACAACAACGCTTGTTTTGTCTTTGGTACGTGAAACAGTTAATTCCTTGTTTGCAGCTGCTGTAATACCTGAGTTATTGAGTCCTCAAAGTGACCAAACACATACTCACACGAACACACATTTTTGGAGGGTTCTCCCAGTCCTCAAACACTCACCGCGGAGACAAAACAGACCACAATAGTCCAGCTTCTCTGCTTAAACTCCACATGAGTCTTTTCTCAAAGATAGGACAATGGACACACACACACACACACACACATTCATACTGTACACAGGCACGCGCGCGCACACACACACACACGTGGTATGAACAATCCGGTTCTTCCATGGAGGCTCAGATTCAGCCAGCAGGTTGGACAGCCCCTCAACCTGACGTCACGTCTCCTTTGTTGTTTATGCATTTATTTCTCTCCTCAGCTGAACTCTCTGAACCCAAGGT